>SJXQ01002828.1:201718-248357 GCA_006408695.1 Aepyceros melampus | reverse complement strand
CTGGAGCGCTTACTTGGGCACGTCATCCAACAGGCACACACATCACTTGAGGGAACTGAACTGAATTCTGGCTCCGAACAAAGGAGGGGCCAGTGGGCAGCCCAGAGGGACTTCTGCCTTTCCTGCAGGAAATGCTTCAGCCTCCAGGGCCGGTGGAAGCTGTGTGGAACCAAATTAAAAGCAAACAAACACCTAAAAATGCTGTTTTTAAGTTGGACAGAAAGAGACTCAGAGTGATGAGTACAGAGCAGAAACGGTTCATGGCAACTGAAACGGGAGGGACCGAAGCAGAGCAGCCCTGGACTTCGCTCCACATTTCAAATCCTGAGTCAGACCCTGATGTTTTAGCTGTCTGTTGACTTCCTGAAGCCTGATTACAGCCTGGGACCCACATGTTCCTCTGGGTAATGCAGGGAGGCCCGCACACAGCCTCCACCTTGCCACATGTGGCGTGAAACAGGAGACCAGGCACAACAGGAAAGGGTCGTCCAGGCCCCCGACACGCCTCCTGAGCCGGTGCCAGGCTGACGTCGCCACAATTTCCGCCTCTCACTGGCGCCATCCCCGGCTCGGTGCCCTCTTTATCCCCAGTGAAAGGGACGGTTGTGTCGCTTGGTGCCCTGGTTCCCCGGCATATTTACTCTTCTTTGTAGAGGATATTTCAAGCCTGTCCTCTTTCCCACAGTATCTAGGACAAAGCTCCTCTCACAGATGGAGAGAGGCCTGCGGATCCTGCTCCGGTTCCGCGCCTTGTCCCAGGATAAACAGTTCTCCCCTCAGCTTTATGAATTATTTCCTTAGTCTTACTTATCTTAGAAACTGTTTTTAATTGACCTGATGTCTCATGATCTCTTGATAAAAGCACCACTTAAAGCATCCCAGGTGCGTGTAAATCACTGTTAATTTGATGTTAAATCTGGGCCTTGGCAGAGATTAGATTCAAACTCAGATTTTTACTTAGATTCTATGGCTCTTTCCTTTATGCCTTTCTGCTTCCCCTAAGAAGGAGATAGAGGAGAAGAAGGATGTGGGGTAGGAAAGGGAGGTAGAGGTGTTCTATGATTGCAAGCGACAGAAACTGACATCCAAAGGAATTTTTTAGAGGGGCACCAGGTGGCTTTCAGAATCCAGTGACGTGTCCAAGAACAGGACTTTGAAAGGGACATGAGCTAGAGTCTGTCTGGGGTCTGCGCAGGAGAAACTAATTAATAGCTGCCTTGGGGCACTGCCCTGGGATAAATTTGCTCTAACAATTCCTGTCTCACTTTGAGGAATTGTCAAAGTCCCAGGATCCAGCCTGACTGGTTGTATCAGGACCATTTGTGTGTCCTAAGCCAGGATTGAAAGAGCCCCAGTCTGGTACCAGTGGAGGGGCGGGGCCCAGATAAATACCTAGCTCTCTATGTGCTGTTAGCAGACGAAGTCAAATGGGTGCTGAGTGCCCAAACAACAAAAACTACTCTGCCAAAACTTCCAGGTGTTGGGGACTAAGATCCTTGGCCACTCCAAACTGGATTAGTGCTGGGGCAGGGCCCTGCCCATTGAGTCTTACTCTTGCCACTGGGGCAGCCACCATCTCCTTCTGTCCTCCAAACCTGGCTGCTGGGAGGGAGTGTTTCTTCTCTCAGGAATTAGTCCTCATTCAAAAACTTAAGATCCAGAGAGAAGGCTGAAGACCAATCAGCTGCTCACAGTCGACGGTGTAGACACAACTGTCTTATAAAGACCATTCAGTCATAATGCAGTGGTCTTTATCGTCAAACAACTTGAGTTGGACGTCTAACACCACTTACCAGCTATGATACGCTGAGAAAATACCCATCTACTCTCTGAGCCTCAGTTTGCTCAGCTGTAAAATGGGGAGACATAACATACACTCTGCTCCAGCCTACATGTCGTTCTAGCAAATGACGTAAAAACTGTCAGACTTCGTAAGCTGTGAGCTATACACAGATACAAAGAGGCATTTCTATAATTTTCATTATTATCAAGAGAAGCCAGGCCACTGGGATAAGTGGACAGAGGCAGGAAATGCAGCTGGAAACCACAATAACTGAGGGGAGGTTTTGAGGAGTGGAGGGTGGGAGCCTGGAGGGCAGTCATCTAGACTGTCAGAGTCTTCTCAAGGTCAAGTGCTGCAAATAGGTGAGATTTCGCTAGATTCCATCACACATCCCAAGGGCAGACTTACAAATTCCAATAGTCATTTTAGAAGCTCTGATTTAAGCTCTCTGTCCATTGTTGAGAACCCAAGTGCTAAGCCTTCATGGCAATTAAACTTCTTGAGGTTGAGCATTAACAAAGCTGGGTTGCCTCCAGACTCCCTTCCTTGCCTCTCATCCTCCCTTCCTCCCCTTGGCATGGGGAAGGCTGGAACCTGATAAAATGCTCCCTTTCCCATCGCTTGCCTGGATCTCGCTGGCCAGGCTTCCTGCAGCTACGCTCCAAGATTGGCATTTCAGTCATCGCTCCCTAATAGCTTCATCTCTCCCTACTCCAGGGGGACATGAATTCCTCCCCTCGCTCACATGCCCCACTTCAAGCCATCTGCACACACTACAGGATACTTGCCACCTGACATTTTGACGTTCAAAGCTATCCAAATCCTTCAAAATCTCACTGCTTGTGCTATGTATGCCCTCAGAGCCTGAGACGGAAAGCGGCCCTCTCATCTCATCTTAAATGTTCCATCCAGATTCTAGGGACCTGGTCTATCACAAGATGGGCTTGGTCTAACATCAGAGTTTTTTTGTTTTGTTTTGTTTTTACTATTTTCTCATTGATTTCCAAATCCTTGTCCCTTAGCGAGTATTCCAGATCCCTTCTTAAAGTCCTATTCCCACTCATGTCTTTATTGCTTACTTAATTCTCAGAGGCTTCCTGAGGTTACGGACTGTTTTATTTTTGGTTGTATCCCTAACACCCAGCGCAGTACCTGCCCCTTCAGAAGTGCTCAATACAAGCTTGTGAAGTGAGGGCCCGCCTGCATGGATAAGCCCTCTGACACTGCTGTGACAAGCAGTATCTCTGGTAGAAACTAAGCATTGTGAAAGCAGAATTCTGATAAGGGTTCTGTTAACCTGGTTGTCTCACTTTCAGAGTTAGAATCTTGTTTGGACATCACTGCTGCTGCTGCTGCTAAGTCACTCCAGTAATGTTTGACTCTGTGCGACCCCATAGATGGCAGCCCACCAGGCTCCCCTGTCCCTGGGATTCTCCAGGAAAGAACACTGGAATGGGTTGCCATTTCCTTCTCCAATGCATTAAAGTGAAAAGTGAAAGTGAAGTTGCTCAGTTGTGTCTGACTCGCAGCGACTCCATGGACTGCAGCCCACCAGGCTCCTCTGTCCATGGGATTTTCCAGGCAAGAGTACTGGAGTGGGGTGCCATTGCCTTCTCCCTTGGACATCACTAGGGGAACCTCTATTACAAATTTATAATTGTAATGACATCCAATAGCATTTTTACTGTAGAACTTCTAAAGAGAGCAAAGGAGTGTTTGAGACCATCTGAAACTTCACTCTGAAATGAGAATCACAGCTCACTGTAAACTTAAGCCTAACTACATATTGTGAACTATACAAAGATACTGTGGGATTCTGATGCTAATTTCCAGTCACTCCTCACCAAGGACTGGGGAAAATCCTTAGCTGAGTACCATTAAGGAAATGTCCCTGTTTTCAGCTGGTCTGGGTTTACTGTCTGTGTACCACTCACGGAGCCTCTCCCTTCAGCTTCCAGGCTGCTTCTGCCCCTCACTGTGTGGTCTGGGGAAGTTCCACTCCCGCAGCAGAATCAGGACTTGTGTCAGTGCAGAGACTTCTTATATTCTCTTTGAAATCCTACGCAATTCAGATTTTAAATTAAAAAGCGGAAAGTGGCAAGATTTGAATAGAGGTTCACAGAATACCATCACTGAAAGAGACACGAAGCATCATTGAGTCCAGGGATCACATGGTTTTCTTCCTCAGGTGTCTTGCCAACCAGTGCTGTGCCCAGGCTTTGCCAGAAAGAACGTAGTGACCGTTTGCTGGTCTGACCACAGGCAGAGGATGAGAGTGGCACTGTCACATATCTGGCTCCTTGCAGAAAGAGAGGGGAGTCATGCGGGGGAAGGGAGGGCAGGATTCAAAAATAGCCCTGGTGTTTCAGGAAAGTGGAGACCCGGTGGCAGAAATAGTATCCTTTTATTCGGTATCAATTGACATTCACAATCACTTTCATTCCACCAAGACTAGTAGCATGGTGAAAAACAGTGGCATGAATGCCACCTGGCTGGTATGGAGCAAAACCGTCTCAAATCCAAACTTCCATAAAACAGCTAAAGCAGCAGCTTGGCTGATTTTCAGCTCAAGTGATGGCGGGAGCCCAAGGCAATGGCAGAGCAGCGAAGACCCTCTTCCCTTGGACCAGGTGCGTCCAACTTCATGGAGCAGACAGGTCAGGAGAATCTCAGCTCTAAACTGATTTCTGCAGGCCTTCTCTCAGCTTCAGGAGAAGGCAAGTTGCCATCCCATGAGGAGAGCAAATCAACTTGCATCTGGGGACACAAAATGCTGGGGACATTTCAGTTTAGTTCAGTTCAGTCGCTCAGTCGTGTCCGACTCTGCGACTCCATGAATCGCAGCACATCAAGCCTCCCTGTCCATCACCACCTCCCGGAGTTCACTCAGATCCACGCCCATGGAGTCAGTGACACCATCCAGCCATCTTATTTCCAAGAAGTAAGCACCTTTTAATTTCATGGCTGCAGTCACCATCTGCAGTGATTTTGGAGCCCAGAAAAATAAAGTCTGACACTGTTTCTACTGTTTCCCCATCTATTTCCCATGAAGTGATGGGACTGGATGCCATGATCTTTACAAAGTTGTAATTTAAAGAAAAGGGGATAGCACTTTGATGAGATACAAACAAACACATGCATATAAGCCAGAGAGAGTTGTACATTACTGCTCATTAATAAAAATAAACCAGTGGGATTATAAAGGGGGTAATACAACCTGTAAATCATCTGGTGCTCTGAATTTTTGATGCTAGAAGTGAAACACAAAATTCATGAGTTTAAAATTCCAAACCTAAAATTAGCATGTTCAACTGTAGAGACTGCGTAAATGAAGGATTATGTACTTAATGAGTATTATGCACCGGTTAAATATTATGATTATTAAGAACGAAGAAGCACGGGAAGATGCTTGTGATGACTTCAAGTGAAACCACAAATTTTTTAACTTGGGAAATGTGTTTACAGCTAGGAAGAAAAGTGCTTCACTGGAAAAAGCCCTCCTTATTCTTTTATAGAGTAAGAAAGGGTTAATGTTACATATTATGTGTAGTTGCATACATTATTATGGCTCTCTCCTGTTTTCATCTGTCCATCAGTCATCAAAATAATTACAATATTTGTGCTCAAGAGCTGTAACCATGGGTGGTTTTCCTTCTGTTAGTTTTATTACATCATTCCTCCTAGTTTATTGCAGCAATATTAGAAAAGTGATAAAAGTAAAATAAAAACATTTATAATTCTACCCTGGAGAGAGAACATTTGGTGTTTTCCTTTCTAGGCATTTTCATATACAGATAGATTCATAAGTACATTTATGGTATAAAATTAGAGTCATACTCTACATCTGGTGAACACCTATAACCACTGACCTCACACTGGCTGGTACCATTGTCGCAATGGGGAAGCCTCCTCCCTCCTTTGGGTGGAAGTTCATGGGAACTCAGATCACAGAATAGTTTGTAACCCAATCAGGTCCTGCATGGTGCTTTACAAAATGTTAAACCTGAAATTGAAATAATGTGTAATCTTCTCATTTTCCACAGACGTAGCCCCTCCCCTGATAATCTGATGAGCAATTTGCTTTTGTCCTAGAAAAAAACAGCAAAGGGCAGGACAGCTCATCGAATCCCATGCCCTTGCCAAATGGTGTGTGGAAAAGAAAATGTCAAGTGGTCCTGCTAGAGGCATCCGACCAAGAACGGCACCCCGAGGGAGGAGGAGAGGGTGCCTGCCAGGTCCCCCCAACCTCCTGGGGCCCAGACATCATCCACCCTCCCCATGCCTGGGCTGTGTGCCACTCCCGCACCCCACCACGGGGGAGGGAGGCTCCAAAGCGCTTGGATGCTGCTATCGCAGAAACAGGAAAGTTTCAGTGGAGACACTGGTGAGGAGCTGCCACTCCCCCTGTGTTTGCAAGGAATCCAGCCTCTGGGGCTGTGAGCTGCTGGAGGCCTCTTCCTGTTCATGCTGTTGTTTACTTGCTAAATCAGGTCCTACTCATTTGCGACCCCATGAACTATAGCTCACCAGGCTCCTCTGTTCATGGAATTTCCCAGGCAAGAATACTGGAGTGGGTTGCCATTTCCTTCTCCAGATGATCTTCCTTACTCAGGGATCGAACCCCTGTCTCTTGCATTATAGGCAGATTCTTTTCCACTGAGCCACTTGGGAAGCCATTAGTTTCCCGGAGCGCAAGTTAAGTACCACAAGCCAACAAAAAGAGGAATTTCTTGTCTCACTATTCTGGAGACTAGAAGTTGGAAATCCAGGTGTGAAGCTTTAGGGGAGAATCCTTCCTTGCCTCCTGCTTCTGGAAGCCCCAGCTGTCCCTTGGCCTATGGCAGAGCACCTCCGAGCTCTGCCTCTGTCTTCACGCGCCTGTCTTCCCTCTGTCTGTGTCTTCACATAGATGTCTTCACTCTGGATGTTCTCCAGAGTGTGCCTCTCAGTCTCTCTCTTGCTGTAAGGACATCTGTCATACTGCATCAGGACCCATCCTAATGACTGCATCTTAACCCGTTAATGTCTGCACAGATCCTATTTCCCAATGTTACTGAGTCCAAGCTCCGTCTGCTCACCACAGGACACCGAGGGACGAGGCTCTGGTGCAAAGAACATGACCAATGGCAGTCTAATGTCGCAAAATAACCATATGATCAGAGTCTGGGTGCCAGGTTCTTTTTTACATCAGAGATGGGGAGAGGTGAGGAAACGATGTAAAAAGGCCATTCATCTTGCATATATCTTCTTGAAAGTTCAGTCTAAGGCAGGGGATGTTTTAACTTCTTCCTGTCAGCTACTGGTGGACAGGGTCCTGAACAAAGGCACTTTAGTTTAACAGTCAGGCAGAGGGGCAAGATTCTCTGAGGCAGGCCATTCTGTGCTGACAAAGGTCATATTGTCAAAGGTATGTTATTTTTGGTAGTTATGTACGGACGTAAAGAAGGCTGAGTGCCAAAGAATTGATGCTTTCAAACTGTGATGCTGGAGAAGACTCTTGAGAGTCCCTTGGACAGCAAGGAGATAAAACCAGTTAATCCTAAAGGTAATCAATACTGAATATTCATTGGAAGGTTTGATGCTGAAGCTGTATTTCTGATACTTTGGCTACCTGATGTAAAGAGTTGATTCATTGGAAAAGACCCTGATGCTGGGAAAGATTGCGGGCAGAAGGAGAAGGAGGTGACAGGATGAGATGGTTGGATCCATTGTTGACTCAATGGACATGAGTTTGAGGAAACTCCCAAAGACAGTGAAGGATAGGGAAGCCTGGTATGGTGCAGTCCATGGGGTTACAAAGAGCAGACATAACTGAGCAACTGAACAATAGAACACCAACAATATAACAAAAGCCGTAAAAAGTAAGTCAAAGAAACAGTTTCAACATGAAGTCAGAATTGACTTTTCCCTGCAACACCAGTAAGGAGACTGGGATTTAGAACCATGACATTTCTGTTTTATGGACCAACTGTATCCATCCTCTTTCACTATTTAGGTATACCTGGAATGAGTTATTAAATAAATAAGATAGGTTGAGTATCTAACATTCCTAAAACTCTGCTTCCTAACACACCTCTTATAACACTCAAAATCTTTTTGGTGTCTTTATGACAATTATAGCTTTGGAAAGATCATTCAACTTCTCTGGGCCTTGTGCTGTGTTTAGTCCCTCGGTCGTGTCTGACTCTTTGCGATCCCATGGACTGTAGCCCTCCAGGCTCCGCCGTCCCTGGGATTCTCCAGGCAAGAACACTGGAGTGGGTTGCCATTTCCTTCTCCAATGCATGAAAGTGAAAAGTGAAAGTGAAGTTGCTCAGTCATGTCTGACTACTAGCGACCCCACGGACTGCAGCCCACCAGGCTCCTCCGCCCATGGGATTCTCCAGGCAAGAGTACTGGAGTTGAGTGCCATTGCCTTCTCTGCTTTGCCAGCTGAGCTACCATTTAATGAGCTAATGCATTGTCTTTGAAGGTGTCAGCCTCAACACTGGTGGGAACTAAGTGTTGTTTTGATGACTATGAATGACCCAAAATGCCAGTCTTTCTCCTAACTTCTGCAGGTGACTCACACATGTTGCTTCTCAGGTACAGTTAAAGGCTACTTACCAGGAATTCTAAAAAGTTTGGTATTCATAAGCCAAAATTAGTGTCCAAAGAGTTCACCAAGGATTCAAATTTGTTATTCCATGCTATATACAGGCAGGAGTCCTCCAGATTTTGGAAGGAGACGTTTTAGTTAGTTGCTTGGCATTTGTTTTGAGTTGTTGTGGTTCCCAATAGCTATTATTCATATGTTTTATTTATAAATTGCTATCGGTTTTATGCCTCATCATCCATTTTAATCTGATAAGAGCCTTTGGGTTTGTCCTGTGGTGAGTATTTTGGTCCTATAAATTGTTCATCATTCAGATGTGGGTATAAATGAATATAATTAAGGAAGTAATCCCATACAGATCCCAATTGCTTGAAGAGGTGGACGTACAGTCCCTTACAGTTTGCTTGGATTGTAGAGTGACCAGCCATTCCCGTCTGCCCAGGACTGAGAGAGTTGCCAAGATGTGTATCTTCCAATACTAAAATTGGGAAAATCTGGGCAGCCTGGCACCACTGGTCACACTCTCACACAGGGACACTGGCTTAGGGGCTTGCTTGCCTGTGGTTTTACGCTACTCCAGTAACTCGCATCTCACAGTTGAGGTGAGTGTAATAAAATGAATTAGGGTTATTTTTGAGACTGGAGAGCACTCACGATGTGAAGCCCAGTGTACGTCAGGCTCCTTCTCCTTTAACACAGATGGGAAGCGAGTCCAATGTCCCATGTTCAGCAAGTTCAGTGCAGCAAATTCAGTGGGCTCCTCTATGATTCTCACTGCCCTCCCTAGAAGCTCATTGCCCTAATTATGCAAGAGAGGCATGGAACGAATAGACATGAACCGGGTGTTCTTTGGAGTCGCCCAAGGGGGTATAGTCAAAAAGTTTAGGACCCCCAGGGTAAGGGACGCAGAGTAACGCTCCTCCTGCTGCCACCCCACCATAGCCTCAGGCTGCAGATCCACCTGGACTTAGCTCAAGGTTCTCGGCAAATGCAGAGGGAGGACCACAGCCTTGTGAAGCTTCCCTGCAGGTGTGACCGAGAATCACCCAAAGCAAGGGTAATTCTTGCCACCTTAGGAAGATTTTGATACTTAGCCTCCTTGGAGAGTGTCCAGTACAGATCCTCTGTTTTATGGGAAGCGGGGAGTGGGGAGAGAGCTGCTATTGATTGATGTCTCACCTTTAGCATGGCAGCGCTCAGATAAGGGGCTTTTTTGCTTCTGACTTAATTTACTTTCGTCCTCACAGCAGCCTATGAAGTGTGATTGACCTGACTTTGTAGATGAGAAATCTACTTTCTTGGCCCGATGTACGTCAAACCCTGGGCTCACAAAGAACCCAGTGCTCCACTCGCTTGAGCAGAGATTGCTCCCAAACTGTGAAAGAAGCAGAAGACTCAAAAAGCCCAAACAAACAAGAGGTTGACAATATGAAAATAAAACCAACACGTACTCAGCCTGGCATGAAAGCTGCTGAGGGACCCGTCCTCATAACTCACTGCCTACGCTCACTTCACCCCAGGCACTGGGCGGCTCCTCCCCTACTGTTTCGGTTGCATTTGGGGCTCCCTTGGCTCCTGGGGCATCGTGGCCACCATAAAAGGTGGCTGCTTCCCCCCACCCCCCCAACATACATCTCTTCTCAGTTTGGAATGTCTTTTCAAATACAAATATTTTTCTGCCCTACATTTCTGGAGGACGTGTCCTTAAGTGCGGGTAGGCGACCGTGTTGTGACCTGATGTCTGCTCAGCTGTAAGGTTTTTCTGTCCCCTGGCAGGGGACAGATATTCAGCATTCCAGACAGGGCTAGTGGTGGGACTGCTATTTATTTAACTGCTAATCCCACTTATGTGAAATTAATTTACTCTACCACTATAACTCACCTTGCTTCCTGCCTTGAAGGGCTCCTGTAATTTATACCTGACTGCTTCTCTGTGCCCTGCTTCCTGGGCTGAGGCTTGGGAGCTGGGTCTTGGAGTGACTCAGGTTAGGAGGTGGTTTATACAGGAGAGAGGTTTTCTCATTATAGACTGAGGAGGGTTAGTGGTGTTGAGTTTTTTTTTTTCTCCTAATAAATGGTTCCCCTTTAGGCCACCCCTTTCCAAGGAAGTTTGTTTACTATTATTAAACTTCCCAACTCCAAATATAGTCTGGTCTAGTTTAGACAGTATGCAGATGACTCTCCACCTTCTCTAGGACAAACCCAGCCCCTGGGTTCTCACCCACCTCCATCCTTGATGAAATGCAAGTCGGTTGCACCGTCCCAAAACTGGTCTCAACGACTGATGCATCTGGGCTGCTCCTGGAATAAAGGGCTTATGGGCCCGCTACTTACCAGGTTTTACAAACATCTCTACAAAGTAGGGGATTCCCATTAAAGCTTCCCAAATAAAGGCCCCCTGGCCAAGGTCTCTTCCTTTACTTGTGGCAGGGGTGAGTGAGCAAGGAAGCATTGGCATTGAGGCTGCTGGTGGCAGGTCTCTTCCATAGAGACCAGAAGGATCCCTGCTGGCCTCCTGTGGACGCCCCCACATTGAGCTCCTGCTCTGAGCAGACAGCGAGGGCAGTGGTCTGAAGATCTGGTTCTAACCTTCCAGAGACACTATCCTATTCCTAACTCACTTCCATTTCAGTTGGGTGCCTTTGAAGAAGCCAAGAAAAGGCAGCCTCAGAGGTCTGCCAACTCTGTGAATGTGGTCCCTTAAACAAATGAAGGGACTGGTGACCTTCCAACTCGTATACAATCCCCAGTGTCTTCTCTGAAAAACTTTATGTTGGCTGTAGAATGAAGCCAGCCTTCAGCCAGGTTTGAGCCTTTTGTCCTGCCTATTTCCCATCCTTATGTGTATGTGTGTGTGTGTTCTCAGTTGCTCAGTTGTGTCCAACTTTTTGTGACCCCATGGACTGTAGCCCACCAGACTCCCTCTGTCCATGGGATTTCCCAGGCAAGAATACAGGAGTGGGTTGCCATTTCCGATTCCAGGTGATTTTCCCAACCCAGGGATTGAACTCACGTCTCTTTTACCTCCTGAATGCAGATTCTTTGCCGCTGAGCCATCGGGAAAGCCATATATTTTAGTACACACCCCAATTTAAAAGCATATTCAAAATTATCCTGAGCTCTCTGCCCATTGCTAACACCCTGCCTTTGCTGCATGGTGCCCTGGAGGAACTAGAAAGCCCTCTTCAATCTTTGCACCCAGCAAGTTTGGAGTGATCTCGCTCTAGCTCAGGAAGGCTCTTCTGGAAGAAATACTCTGACCCTATGTACTCCTAGGCAGTTCGTCTCTTCATCAGTTCCACGAGTATGCTCTGTACAGGTTTGTCTGGCCCTGGAGATGTTAATGCTGACATATGTGTTCTCTGCCTCCCCCCACTATCCTGTGGATGCTGTGAGACGAGGGACTTCATGTTCATGTAGAACCCTTCACAGTAAAAGGCCAGGAATGAGTGGGACTTGATGATAACACAACCAGTTATCTACCAGTTGGATCCAGAGTGTAGCTTCTTGTTTTGAAGGTGAGTTTTGGTGTCTGAAAGACCTCACTTCTAATCTTGACTGTGTCAACTCTGAGCTTTATGACTTTTGGCAATCTATTTAACTTCACTGGGCTATTTCTCACCTATGAAAACAGACACCCAGGGTAATTGGCTTCTTGGTTTGTTTTGCATTTAAACAAAGCAGCACATGTGAAAGGCATGGCTGGTGCATTGGCTGGCACCGAATCAAGTCTCAATAAACAGCAGCCATTATTATTACCTGATTCCTTTTTGGTCTGGTGGTGCCCAGGTATCCTAAGACTCAACAAATAGTGAATTAATGGAGATCTTGGTTTTAGGGGAGGCATTGTAGAGGCAACATTGAAGTGAGGCTTGGCGATCCAATAAGGAGAGAAATTAGAGGTAAACCCAACCCTATTTCTGAACCAACTGCAGTCAGACTAGTTCCTAGCTGATTCTCCAGATATTGCAGTGTTTTTCCAGAGGCAGATGAAGAGTGACTGTATGTGACTCCGAAGATCTGTATTTGTCACCTGACCTTGAAAGTAACAAACAGACTCTGAGGAAGGTAGCTCTGATTACAGTCATGGACTTGGAAGAGCTCTTTCAAGGCAGACTGATTCACTGGACCCGAAATACAGCTCAACAGCCCACACACAGACTCCATCTTTGGCAAACTGCCCTGCCTACTTCTTTCTCTCTTGCCCTGATAAATTGATCTGTGTGTGAGAGTTGGTGCTTTATTGTTGAGGGGTGTGTGTGTGCGTGCACGCGCTGCTGTCCCAGGATGGAAGCTCCTGGCTTGGGGGCCCTCCGTTGAGCGATTTTCAAACCTGACACTAGAAGTTCTCCTACCCCATTTCTTCACGTAGCAGCTTTAATTTCAGTCCTCTTGTGGGCCCAGAATGTTCCAGAGTGCCTCTCAGTCTGTCTGAACCTTCTGTCTCTGAGTGCAGTAACGTGTCATTTTGCAAGGCAGGAAGAACTCTAGTCTCTGCTGTGTGCCTTGCACCAGGGAAAAGATCATCATCCCCATCAGTCAAAAGAAACTGACACTCAGAGGAGTTAGGAGTTTTCCCAAGGTCAGCTGGTAGTAGAACCAGGGTCTGTACCCCGGCGTTTCTGAGAAATGACCTCAGTAATGGCAGACTCCAGGCTTAGTCCTGCGGCAAACAGATGACCAGTTGTTAGCGCTTTAGTGCTGTGGCATGCGGTTCTAGACTGTTCATTCTCATTGCTGAACAGGACTCCCTTGTATGAATATGCTATAACTTGCTTATATGTTGATGGGCACTGAGTTGCCCCCAGTTTGGAGGTATCACAAACAGTGCTGCTATGAGCAATGTATTATGTGTTTTTTGGTGAATGCTTGTAAGCACTTTTGTCTGATGTATACTTGGGAGTGTCACTGTTGGGTTGTAGGGTGGGTGTGTTTCTATGGGCTGTGTTTATATACGGAATCTTCACATCCCCTCTGTGAGGAAGGCATTGTCAGCCCCTTTATGCATGCCAGCCTTTGAGCCAGACCTGCACTTCCTCCAGAGCTCCTGAGAGATCAGGCAGAAGCAAAGGCCCAGTGGAGGAAGTGTAGGTCTGGTTCTAATGCTTTTTCACTATTGACAACCCTCTTTATTACTTTTTCTTAAGAGACTCGTTATTTTGGAAGATTTCTACATAGCAAGCTACCAAGTGAATGTCACTTGCTCACTATCTGATCTGGAATCAGAGATCAAATTGCCAACATCCACTGGATCATCAAAAAAACAAGAGAGTTCCAGAAAAACATCTATCTCTGCTTTATTGACTATGCCAATGCCTTTGACTGTGTGGATCACAATAAGGGAATACCATACCACCTGACCTGCCTCTTGAGAAACCTATATGCAGGTCAGGAAGCAACAGTTAGAACTGGACATGGAACAAGACTGGTTCCAAATTGAGAAAGGAGTACATCAAGGCTGTATATTGTCACCCTGCTTACTTAACTTCTATGCAGAGTACATCATGAGAAACGCTGGGCTGGAGGAAGCACAAGTTGGAATCAAGATTTCCGGGAGAACTATCAATAACCTCAGATATGCAGATGACACCACCTTTATGGCAGAAAGTGAAGAAGAACTAAAGAGCCTCTTGATAAAAGTGAAAGAGGAAAGTGAAAAAGTTGGCTGAAAGCTCAACATTCAGAAAACTAAGATCATGGCACCCAGCCTCATCACTTCATGGCAGGTAGATGGGGAAACAGTGGAAACAGTGGCTGACTTTATTTTTTTGGGCTCCAAAATCACTGCAGATGGTGACTGTAGCTATGAAATTAAAAGATGCTTACTCCTTGGAAGAAAAGTTATGACCAACCCAGACAGCATATTAAAAAGCAGAGACATTACTTTGCCAACAAAGGTCCATCTAGTCAAGGCTATGGTTTTTCCAGTAGTCATGTATGGATGTGAGAGTTGGACTATAAAGAAAGCTGAGCACCAGAGAACTGATGCTTTTGAACTGTGGTGTTGGAGAAGACTCTTGAGAGTCCCTTGGACTGCAAGGAGATCCAACCCGTCCACTCTGAAGGAGATCAGTCCTGGGTGTTCATTGGAAGGACTGATATTGAAGCTGAAACTCCAATACTTTGGCCACCTGATGCAAAGAGCTGACTCATTTCAAAAGACCCTGATTCTGGGAAAGATTGAAGACAGGAGGAGAAGGGGATGACAGAGGATGAGATGGTTGGATGGCATCACCGACTCAATGGACATGAGTTTGTGTAGACTCTGGGAGTTGGTGATAGACAGGAGGCCTGGTGTGCTGCAGTCCATGGGGTCGCAAAGAGTTGGAAATGACTGGACTGAACTGAACTGAACTGAAGAAGGTCACATGTAAATAGAAAGGAACACTTTCTAAGCTGCCACCATGTGGCCAGAAAGACTTCAGGCTATTGCTGACATATGAGTGTCTCAGGTCTTTCCCCTTTGTCTGCTTCTGTTCTTCTCCATCTCTGTCTCTCTTTCTCTATCGCTCTATCTATATGTGTATGTATGATATACATACCATTCATACATCTCCCATATGCATATATCTCATAGATAAATATATGGTGGCTTAGATGGTAAAGAATCTGCCTGCAATGCAGGAGACTCTGGTTTGATCCCTGGGTGGAGAAGACCCCTTGGAGAAGGGATTGGCTACCCACTCCAGTATTCTTGCCTGGAGAATTCCATGGACAGAGTAGCCTGGTGGGCTACAGTGTGCAAAGAGTTGGATACAACTCAGCAACTAACACTTTCACTTTCCCATATATTAGTGAGTGACAAAAAGATGTCTATCTTTTAATATGAAAAAATTGGGATTCCACTGTATCTTACTTTTTTAAAAAATTATTTTTATTTATTTGGCTGTGCTGGGTATTAGTTGCAGTAGGTGGGATCTAGTTACCTGACCAGGGATTTAACCTAGGCCCCTGCCCTGGGGGCACAGAGCCTTAGCCACTAGACCACCAGGGAAGTAGCATTTTTTCAATGTGACTAAAAAAGTGACTTCAAAAGTATGATTTTTAAAATATTGCTGTTTGGATTCCCTGGTGGTCAAGTGGTTAAGAATCTGCCTACTAATACAGGGAATATGGGTTTGATCCCTGGTCCAGGAAGATCCCATGTGCCACAAGGCAGCAAAACCTGTGAGCCATGACTACTGAGGCCCATGTGCCCAAGAGCCCATGTTCTGGAACAAGAGAAGCCACTGCAATGAGAAGCCTGTGTAACGCAACTAGAGAGTAGTCTATGAGCAGCAATGAAGAACCAGTGCAGCCAAAAATAAACAAATGAATGAAAATATTGCACTTTGATATTCCATCAATGCAGTTACCATGATTAATTTAATTAATTCGGTGTTTAGGATATTTAAACTCTTTCCAATATTTTGCCATTTGTCAATAACACTGCATGAATATGATTGTACCTAACTCCTGGGGGACATCTCTGATATTTTCCTGAGGCTAAATGACAAATGCTGAATAACCTACCAAATGGGTTGGCTTTTGAATGTTGGCTTTTGAATCTCATTATCAAAATCAAATTTATGTTGCTGCCAGTGCACAAAAGAGTGTTTTTTCTGACCACCCTGGCAATTTTCTATTAAAAAAGATCTTTCTCAATTTTATAGGTAAGACACCATTGCTTGTCTTTGATTCCTGGTGAGGTTGTATATTTTGTCCGACTTGCTGTCCATCCGCGTTTCTCCCTCTTTTGCATTTTGCTCTCTATCGTGTGTCTCCCACTCTCGCAGAATGTCACTGTGTGCTCGAGCCAGCCTCTTCCCTGCTGTGCTCCTGCCTTGACCACGGGAGTCTTCCCAGTGTCCTGCAGAACTCAGCACAGTCAAGCACTGTGCAAACAGAATGTGTGTCAGAAAAATGCACAGTCACAAGGGCCACAGGTGGCTTGGCCAGCCACATCTGTCATTCCTCCAGCTAGGATGCCCGCATCCCTCCCAGAGCTGCAAACCTTCCATCTCACTCAGACTCTGGACCATCACCCAGGGACAGTCAGAGCAGGAGGGGCCGGCCACGGCATCTGATGACTTAACCAGGTGAAGTTCACATGTGCTCGGCTGTGCCTCAGAGGAAGTGTTTCCTACTGCTCTGGGGAAATAGGCAACTGTAAATCAGGGAACAGCGTGGCACTGACTTATTTATCCTTATAAGAGTATTATATTCTGAAGTCAGCAAGGGACCCATCGGCCGATCCACGGCCAATTTGCAGTCATTATCTTGGGAAAGCGCGATCCCCTTTGCTCAGCTGGTGGCATGCTGGGGCCTGCAGGAATCCAGGCACCCCACAGAGCCAGGCCCTGATCACATACCTCAGTGGAAACCAAATGTTATCTTCCAGAGATGTGAGACAGAGACAGGAAGTCCCGAACAGTGGGAAATTCTTCCTTTCACTGCTGTCACTGCTCTTTCGCTTACCCCGGCCCCTCCTCTGAATTCTTCCTCCTTCAGATGAAATGTTTGCCAGGACAGCAGCAGCACCCTCTTAGGGGTGAGAACGAGTCATGTAAGTCAGAGTGGACATGATAAAAGGGAGGTTAATTAGCCGTCAAGGCCAAGGCCACCCTCAATGTCCTAAAGTAAGTCCCGCATAATCCTTACAAGAGAATAGCAAGCAGCCATTAAAAATAATGTTTTCCAAAAATTTTTATGAGACTGAAAAATGCTTGCGCCATGAAGTAAAATGAAGGAAAGAAAGGTGCAAAACCCACCTATGCAATATAAAATATGATCCCAATGATGTAAAATTGCTGGAAATTACCATTGTACAATGGTGACTGTGATGATTTCTGCAGGTAAGATTAGGTTTGAGTTTTATGTTCTTTCTTATTATATTTAAATTTTTTCCTACAGTAAGCATCTGTAACTTTTATTTACAAGAAAAAAGTGTTTTGAAAGACCAAGTCTCATGCCCCTGGGATCTCACAAGCTGGAATCAAGATTGCCGGGAGAAATATCAGTAACCTCAGATATGCAGATGACACCACCCTTATGGCAGAAAGTGAAGAGGAGCTAAAAAGCCTCTTGTTGAAAGTGAAAGAGGAGAGTGAAAAAGTTGGCTTAAAGCTCAACATTCAGAAAACGAAGATCATGGCATCTGGCCCCATCACTTCATGGGAAATAGATGGGGAAACAGTAGAAACAGTGTCAGACTTTATTTTTTTGGGCTCCAAAATCACTGCAGATGGTGACTGCAGCCATGAAATTGAAAGGCGCTTACTCCTTGGAAGAAAAGTTATGACCAACCTAGATAACATATTCAAAAGCAGAGACATTACTTTGCCGACTAAGGTCCGTTTAGTTAAGGCTATGGTTTTTCCTGTGGTCATGTATGGATGTGAGAGTTGGACTGTGAAGAAGGCTGAGCGCTGAAGAATTGATGCTTTTGACTGTGGTGTTGGAGAAGACTCTTGAGAGTCCCTTGGACTGCAAGGAGATCCAACCAGTCTATTCTGAAGGAGATCAACCCTGGGATTTCTTTGGAGGGAATGATGCTGAAGCTGAAGCTCCAGTACTTTGGCCACCTCATGCGAAGAGTTGACTCATTGGAAAAGACCCTGATGCTGGAAGGGATTGGGGGCAGGAGGAGAAGGGGATGACCGAGGATGAGATAGCTGGATGGCATCACGGACTCAATGGACATGAGTCTGGGTGAACTCCGGGAGTTGGTGATGGACAGGGAGGCCTGGCGTGCTGCGATTCATGGGGTCGCAAAGAGTGGGACACACTGAGCGACTGAACTGAACTGAGTTCTGCTCTCTTTACCTAAGTGTTAAGAGGAAGTTCTTGCCTTCGCCCCGAGGCCTCCCTCCCTCCCTTCCTTTTTTCTTTCTTCCTTCTCCCTCCCCCTTGCGCCCTGATAAGTCTTTTGAGGAAAGCAAATCTTGGAACCCAGGCTAAAACCAAATTTTTAACAAGCTCAAATTTTTAGCTATTCCAATACTGCATGGAGCAAGGGGACAGGACAAGGTTGACAGCCCTTCTTATGGGAAAACTTTGGTGGACCCAAAGATTACTCTGTTTTCTCTGGTCACACTGCTCCTAGCAGACTGGTTTCAATCTGCTGCCAGGTTTGAAAAGGATGTCGAAAAGACTGCCTTCTGCAGAATCTAGAAATGACAATAATATCTCCAGCCACAATATTAGCAGCAAGAGCACCACTGTGAACCAAATACTTATCCTATGACAGATGGTGATCTATTGTTTTATTTGGTCTTTAAAATAACTCTTTACAGGTGAGAATTCTGGGTTTATTGAAGTTATGTAATAAGGCTTATTGTTCAGTTGCTAAGTTGTGTCTGACAATTTGCCACCCCATGGACTGCAGCATGACAGGCTTCCTTGTCCTCCACTATCTCCCGGAGTTTGCTTAAGTTCACGTTCACTGAGTTGGTGATGCTGTCTAACCATTCATCCTCTGCCATGCTCTTCTTCTTTCACCTTCAATCTTTCCCAGCATCATGGTCTTTTCCAATGAGTTTGCTCTTCACATCACATGGTCAAAATACTGGAGCTTCAGCTTCAGGATCAGTCCTTTCAATGAATATTCAGGGTTGATTTCCTTTAGGATTGACTGGTTTGATCTCCTTGCAGTCCAGGGGACTCTCAAGAGTCTTCTCCAGCACCATGATTCAAAACCATCAATTCTTTGGTGTTCAGCCTTCTTTATGGTCCAACTCTTGTGTACATATATGGCTAATGGAAAAATCATGGCTTGATTTTATGAACTTTTGATTGATTATATGAACTTTTGGCAGCAAAATGATGTCTCTTTTTTTTTTAAATACACTGTCTAGGTTTGTCATAGCTTTTCTTCAAAGGATCAGGCATTTTTTAAATTTCATGGTTGTAATCACCATCTGCAGTGATTTTGGAGCCCAAGAAAATAAAGTCTGTCCTTGCTTCCACTTTTCCCCTTATATTTGCCATGAAGTGATGGGACCAGATACCATGATTTTATTTTTTTTTTAATGTTGAGTTTCAAGTCAGCTTTTTCACTCTCTTCTTTCGTTCTCATCAAGAGGCTCTCTATTTCCTCTTCCTTTTCTGCCATTTGAGTGGTATATCTGCATATCTGAGGTTGTTGATATTTCTCCTGGTAATAAGGCAGGTCTATGTTACTCTGTATAAATTTCATGGTGGGAGGAGATGCCCCGGGGAATCTTCCACCTGCTCTGCTCTGGGGCCTCTGCATCACGGCCTTGGCAGTTAGGATGGAAGGGGCTGGCTAGGAGAGGTGCGTTTCTATGGGGACATCTGTGGGACTCTTTCAGACCAAGAGTGACAACTCAACTCACTTTAACGCAAGTTTGTAAGGAAAGATTTTAGTAATGTGACAGGCGTGGTTTGCTCATAGAAAGTGAGAGGCTGAGTCTCTAGACTGGGAATGTGGGCCCCCAGATGACCCTCAGTTGCTCCCACTTTGCACTCCCCCACCTGCTGTTTGCCCGATTCTGGAGGTTTTGATGGCCGGAGAGGCCACACATTGCTCCAGGCAGTGGTCCCTGTGGGTAACTTGGTGGGGAACTGGGGAATTGGGTCCTTTCTTATACAGTTTGCCAGAAGTGCGACAGCAGTAGACTGGGCCTCCCCAGGCCAGGCCTCTGATCAGCTGGCAGTGGGGGCCTGGCAGTGAGAAGAGGATGCTTGCTGGTCAAATGGATTGTTTGGAGCTGATGCTGTGAGATTACTGAGTATCCCAGACAAGTCTACCCCATGTGGTTATTACATATTACTTATTCCACTAATACACAGAAAAAATGCAAGCTATCTATATAAAGCAAAACCAGTTTATTCATGAAAGCTTGGATGAGAGGTTAACCAGGACCCCACGTGACTTGTACGTTTCTTCCAGAACAGTGGCTTGGGCCTTGAGGATTTGCTTGCCTCGGGCCATATCCTGGGAAACTGACATCTCAAGGGTGAATTCATCTTCCTGGGTCAGAGTTAGTTTGAGGTCACATGCTCCTGAGGTCCTTGAAGACCACGTGGGCTGCATTGCGTCCAGCAGCTCCCATGACACCTCCTCCTGGAAGGGAGCCTCCCATGAGCCAAAGCTGTGTTCATCCCTCTCCCACCCCTCTATCCCCCTGTGGGATTGCCAAGGCACCAGCCACAAAGCAGAACAGGGAAGACTGAAGGGTGGTATTGGGGTATGGGTAACAGAACCACCTGGGATGATTATCAAGGCAGATCCTAGACTCCCCTCCAGGCTTCCTGAATCCATGCAGGAAGGGCCGGTGTCTGGTCCAAGCAAGTGTCCCACTTGCCCTTCCCAGCCTGAGAGCTGAAGGGCCAGATAGCAAGACTCCCAGCACATGAAACTAGAAGGTGGGACTAGGGATTGAGGGGAAGACCTGGCAGTACAGGCCCATTTGGGAGGCTGAGGTCCACATAGCTCAGAGGAAGCACCCATATGAGATGAGCCTCCATGGGGTCAGTTAGGCCTGGGATGGAGCAGGGAAGAATTTTAAAATTGAGAAACTGGACTGTGCCGATCCCTACTGGTCTCAAATATGGACGTAGGATATAGAGACATGGGTCCCTCACAACCCCCAGTGGGAACTGGAGAGATGCCTCCACTAGGACGTGTCCCCAGGCCTCACGAAGAGGGGGTGAGCGAACCTGAGGGTTCTGGCTGGAGAATTCTCAATGCAGGGGAAGGCTTGTTCTCCTGGGAGTTCCCTGATCCCCTCTCTCTCATCTCCTGCTTTATTCACCCTGTCTCCCTGTCTGCAAGCTTCTGATGTCTGGCCAGCCCTCACCACCCACCCAGAGTAGTGGGACCAAGGCTCACTCACCAGGATGGGCCCCACTTCCACAGAGATACAGGCCCTGGAGGGGGCTGCGGTAGCTGGAGTGGAGGGGCACAGGACGTGCGAAGTACAGCTGGTCCAGGCTCATGGCGCAGTGGAATACATTCTGCAGAGGCAGGGCCATAGTCATTAACACAGGAGTGTCACAGTCTCCACCGCCTTCCCCGCCCCTGCTCTCCAAGGAAGCTTCTCCTCCTTCCAGGGTGCTTTTGGGCTCTCGTGATGCAGAATGAGAAGAAGAAGAGAGGGAATAGGCACATGTCCCAGGGCTGGGGGTGAATTTTCCTAGAGGCATTTTTCAAGAAGGAGGAAGGGTTGGGTGCATCTTCAGAGGGTGAGGAAACTGAATGGGAGAAAAAAGGGAGACTTGAAAGAAAGATTGTGTTGTGGACTATGAATCCCCCTCACTCTGTTTGAAAAGTAGAGGAATTTGATTTATTTTGACTGCTGATGAGTGTTTCTTTGGCCAAGACACCCATCTGAGCCTGGGCCCCGAGGTGCAAGGTCACAGTGAGTGGCAGGCAAGGGTGCTGGGACCTAGTGTGGTTCTATTCCAATGGCCTGGGTCAGACCAGCCGAGTAGGGGAGTGTGGGGGCAGGGGTAGGTCTGACAAGACCAACATCTGTTGGGTATCATGGTGGGGGTGACCGTCAGCTGCCCTTCAGTGTGTCCCCAGCTGTGCTTGTTCTTTTCCCTGGAGTTTCCTCCTCGACAGATGGACAGACAGCATCACCTCCCACTCCTCGGCCTCCAGGTGGACCCTTTACATCCTCTCCACCCCTCTCTTTGCTGCTGCTGCTGCTAAGTTGCTTCAGTCGTGTCCGACTCTGTGCGCCCCAGAGACAGCAGCCCACCAGGCTCCCCCGTCCCTGGGATTCTCCAGGCGAGAACACTGGAGTGGGTTGCCATTGCCTTCTCCAGTGCAGGAAAGTGAAAAGGGAAAGTGAAGTCGCTTGGTCGTACCTGACCCTTAGCGACCCCATGGATTGCAGCCCGCCAGGCTTCTCCATCCGTGGGATTTTCCAGGCAAGAGTACTGGAGTGGGGTGCCATTGCCTTCTCCACCTCTCTCTCTACACATGCGTTTATCAAGATGTCTCAATCCACCTGCCCCAAGCCTTCCACCTCAACCCTTTCCCTTCCCTCTCCACTGCCTGGCCTGCTTCACTCTAGCCAGCCTATGCTGTCCGATAAAAATATAATTGGAACTACACATGTACTTTTAGACTTTCCACTAGCCACATGAACACTTAAAAAGAAACTGGTGAAATTAAGGTTAATAATACATTTAATTTAACCCAATTAAATAATATGTTTAATTTAACCCCACAGATCCAAAATATCATTTCAACATGTGGTCGATACTAAAATTATTGATGAGACTTGCTGCATTTTTCTTGGTCTTTGCATTTTATACTGGGGTGCATTTTATATTGAAACACATCTCACATTGACCTGGCCACGTCTACGTACGCAATAGCCAAGTGGGGCTAGTCGCTGCCGTACTGGCCCTGGTGGCCTACCCACTCCCTGCCTCCAGGCTCAGTGAGTTGTTGATAAATTGAAGTGTGAGATCAAGCTGCCTGGGGAGGGGAGGTCCCTCTGAAGAAAGGCAGATGGGAGACGCTGACATGGACCTGTGGGCAGAAATCCCACAGTTCCGGTGATCTCCCAGTGGGCGCTCCTCTCCCGTCTACATCTCCTCTCTCCTCCCCCACTGCCTGCAACTGACCCTGTCTCTGTCCTCTCTCCACTGTGGTCTCTGCCCCTGTCCTCCCTTCCTGCCTAAGGCTGGGTGTGGAGGGCCAAGATAAAGCGAAGTAGGCATGTCAGGGAGTGGAGGTGCAAAGAGAGTGAAGGGAGAGTGTGACGAGAACCTCCCGTCTTATACGAACTCACCCCCCCAGGAAGCCCAAAGACTCTCTCCAAGTCAGGGGGTGTGAGGATGTCTCTGCCCACCACGGAGCCCTTGAAGCCGGGTGCGTAGGCCTCGATGCAATCAAACACTGGGTGCCAAACACAGGGAAATGAGACAGCGTTATGGAAAAGAAGAGGCTTATGATTATACAGTTTGGAAAACTTACTCAATTTGTTAAACGCTACACTTAAAAATGAATATTTTCATATGCAAATTATACTTTAATAAGCAAAACAACAACAAAACAAGCAACATAGTCCACCGGCAAATAAACAATTCTTTCTGAAGGCCTTGGGTCTCAGATCATCCCAGCCTCCCCCTCTTTCCCACCTTTATACTCCAACGCTAAACTGTCTCCCCTTGAATATGCAAAGATTTCTTCACCTTATGGCTCCACTCAAGTTATTTCTTTTGCTTGGAATGCCCTTTGCTGCCTGGCCAACTCCTATTCACCCTTTAAAACCCAGCTCAAATGTCCCTTTCTCTGGAAAGTTTTCCTGTCACTCTGGCTCGGGGCTCCTCCTTTGGTTCACACAGTCCGTTGACTGTAGGATTGGTTTATTGTTCTCCCGCATTGGACTGCGAGCAACCTGAGGGCAAGAACTATGTCTTTTTGCCTTTCTTAGCCCACAGCCTGACCCCAGCAGGCACTCACTGTGTTGATTTTGGGTTCCCTGGGTATTCCTCTCTCCTTGGCAGAGGCCTTGCGGTGTTAATCAGAGTGGGGCCATCAGGAGAGGGGTCTATCTGGGCCACTCAGCCAGCTGTCACGATGGAGACCTGACGGCTAGCTCTCCTTACCTCTGTCTGCGTACGCGTTTCTCTGCTGCTCATCCCAGGCCTTGCCTCCAGCCAGCGTGTAGGGCGTGTACTGAGTGAAGAGGGAGACAACGTGGCAGCCAGGGGGAGCCAGGGTGGGGTCCAGCGAGGAAGGGATGCAGAGTTCGATCAGAGGTCTGTATACGACAGGGGAGGAGAGAGGGCAGGGTCTGGAGAGCAGCGCCTGCCTGAGGGAAGGGGCCGTGGAGCCATCCTGAGATGACGGGACAAAATGAAGACCTGAGCTGGGATGCTGGGGCCGGATGGATCATCTCCATAGGGTTCTGGTGGTGTTTGCCTGCACGGGCTTGGTGACCAGCAGGACAGCCCAGACCACCCACGGGGAGCTCTCTCATCCCCAGGTCCCTGACTCAGACAGACCTCCAGGCTCCAGGCTCTCGGGTCCCAGCCATCCCAGGCGGGTAAAGGGGCAGTGGCCCCCCACACACACCCTGTGCTCTACCCAGGGGCTCAAGCGTCTCCAGGTCCCTCACCTCTTGGAAGGCAGGCCATCCAGGGCGTCTTCAAAGGCCTGGTGGACAAGGAGGGTATCCTCACAGTTCAGGTGGATGGAGCACTGGTGATGGGGCAATGGCTGGCCCCTGGGAGTGTTGGGGGCTGCCAGGAAGTCAGGCAGCCTGTTGACAGCCACTGAGAGACCAAAGGGGAGGGTCAGGGCCCAGGGCCTGGGTCCTCAGCCCCTCCAGGGCCCTCCTTCTCCACCCGTCACCTGCTCCCGACATGGTGGGCTGGAAACAAGAAGCACAAAAAACTGTTTCACCTTCAAACAAGGCGCAGGCTAGGGGGCAGGGAATAGAGACAGGTCAGTCTCTCCCAGACATGGAGATTTCTCACTCGGAAAATCTCAGAAAAGACAGCTCTGCAGTCCACTGTGCCTCTTACCATTGATCTTGGTAACAGGCGACTTGGTGTCCAGCTGGGCGATTCTCGCCACGAACTCCTCAGGAAGCCACTCCTGAAAAGAGAAGGTCCACCCTAGGGGTGGCTGAGGCCCCAAGGGGGCTGCCTTCCTCCTTTACTCAGACTGGTCCTTCAACCTCTACTACAGGAGATCCTCTCCCTCCCTCAGAGTTAGCCAAAATACCTCCTCTGTGAAGCCCTCCTGGACTCCTCCCACTCAGTGTTAACCTCTTTTTCCTGTGTACTTTGCCAGCGTCCTGGCAGTAAGTGGCCCAGACCAGCTCCTGCTACGGATGTGGCCCAAGAGCAGCAGCCTCTTTCTCCTTTGGCCTCTAAGCTCTTGGAAGTCTTGATGATCTCAAAATTGTCTTAAGATGCTTTTGAAACTGGTGTTTGCTGAGTTTTATTAGTGGAATCACTCAGAAAAATGATGCCTTATCCCCAAGAATAAACCCCACATCACTGGGAGCTCCATGCTCATATATACATTAGCACATCTTTGGGGGACAGGACACGTGCGGTCAGTTGCAAAAGCTGTTCCCAGTCCCCAGCCCTCCGCATACGGACACCCCTTTCTATTGGCCTCCCGCTGTGACTCTGAGCTTGGTCCTGAGACAAGGCTAATGTTAGCAAATAGGAAGCAAACAGAAGCACTTGCGTGACTGTGTTTGCTCCATTTTGCCTTGTGCCAGCCCCTGAGGACATGCCTGCACTGTTGCGCTGGGGATAAGAAACACATGGAGCAGAGCTGAGTCATCCTGGACATTTTGACTGAGACCCCTGGACTAGCCACAGCCGTCAAGCAGGGACCACGAGTGCCCCGCAGCTGCTGGAAGGCGTGTGGGTGAGCCCAGATCAGCTGAACTCAGTCAGCATCACCTGATTCCTCCTGCTGTGTACGAGTCCGTAACTCTTGTGACATGTCCAGCAGTTGTGTGGTTGTTATGCAACGTTCATGTGATGATGGGTTATTGACATAAACAGTGGAATCAGAGCTGGTTAGAGGGGAAAAATCAGGATAGCGGGAAACCTGTAGAAACAACTCTGGGTTGAAAGTCAGACTTGGGTTCTAGCTGTGGCTCTGCCAATTGCAACTGCCTGGGCTTGGTCACCTCACCTCCCTGGACCTTCCCCTCAACTGTGAGGCTTGTTGCTACCTGCCTGTTAGGTAAGCAGAGAAGGATGGGCTTCCCCAAGTGTGGGGAGACTTGGCATTCACATCTCCCACCCTGATGCAGCCCCCTGAAGCCCCCAGGTTCCAGCCCCCAGCCCCGTGCTGGGAGACGCCTCACCTCCCCAGCCTCACCTGTGGTGTTAATTTCAGGAAGGTGATCTGTGGCGATGCGTTGGACAGCACCACTTTGCTCCTCACCTCCGAGCCATCTTGCAGCACGACTCCTTGAACGCGCCCTCCACTGCTCACCTGCACCTTAGCCACCGTCTACAGCCACCGGCAGGAGCCCCAGGACCCCCGGGAGGAGAAACAAGGGTTGGCTCTTGGGAGATTTCCGCTGTTTGTGCTGCTCCTAGGCACTCACACCTTTCTCATCGCCTGCCGATTTCCTGCAGATCCTGGCGAGGTGTCAGCCCACCCCCCAGTGCAAAGGCTCACCCCAAATGTGCGATGGTAGTGCAAATTCAAAAGGGGACAGGCCTGGGTCACAGTTGCTCAGCCAGCGACAATCTGCAGAGCCCAAACCCAGCCTTGTCCATCAGTAAACTAGGGACCCTCCGAATCTGAGACTGTGTTCTATTCTAAGATACTTGGCAAAAATCGGGGTGGGCGTCAAGGGGCTGTTCACCTTTTCAGTGAAGATGCTGACTCCGTGAGCGGTGGCTGAGCTTGCGATGGCGTCAGATAGGGCACCCATGCCACCCTGGACGTAGCCCCAGGCGCCTCGAATCCCCTCCAGACTCCCCATCACGTGATGGAGTAGCACATACCTGAGGTCAGATAATCAGAACCAGTGGCTGGAGAGGGGGTATAGTCCCCAGAATTCTGGATGCCAGTGTTCTTTCTCTCTCAGTGCCTTGAATGGACCACATAATCCACTTGCAGTTCTGAATCTGCACAAGCTGTTCTGGAATCTAGAACCCGCTTCCTCCCTCTTCTTTGTTTGGCTAATTCCTCCTGTCCCTAGAGTTTCAGATGAAATATCTCTTCCTCATGGGGGCTCCTCTGGGCCTGGACCACATTGCCCGCTGCCTCGTTTTCCCATCACAACACCCACAGTAAATAGTCCTCCACCCCACATTCTGTACCCGCCCCTCCCACGGGGATTTCAGCTCCATTCACTATGGTGTCCTCAGCACCTGGTGCAGGCAACTGCTCCATCCATATTTATTGAAAGAATTAATGGGGAAAAAAATGTCTTAAAGGCCCATTTCACAAACTGGGCAGTGGCGAAGCCTCCTGGACACTCACAGAGAAAAGGACCTGCAGGCCCCAGCTGGAAAATCCTAATTGGCTGGTTGATCTTGGTCAAGGTGTTGCAAGCACTTGCCAGTGCACATCCCCCTTTTCCATGGTCCTGGGAAATTTAGGGCTGGCTTAGTGTGGGTTGAAAAATCACTTCTGAGGGATGCTCTTATCCCTTGAGAGATAAGCCACATTAACAGCTTCTAGCTGCATTTTCTGGTGCCTGGAAATGGCCCAAGACTTGGCAGCATCCTCTATCCCTACACACACACACACACACACCCTCCATTCCTGCTCCTACAGGGCTCATTAAGTCCTACCCCAACTGCACACTTCATTGTGTCTGACCGCCCCCTCTCGGACGAGGCTGTCAGCACACCTCCCACCCACAAAGGGAAAGGCAGCTTCCCATCCGTGTGAAGGTGTCTCTCTGTGTGTGCGCAGCCTGGAACCCAGGGAAAGGGCCTGCGGGAGAAGGGCAGGCGATGGGACTTCGTGGGAAGGGAAGAGAGGATAGAGAGATCCGTAGATGGACAGATGATGCATAGACAGACGGAGAAGAAGATACTCATGTTGAGACATCGCAGCGGGAGGCAGGACCAAGGCTCTTCTACTGCAGCAGTGGGGAGCAGTGGCTAAGAAGGAAGACTTGGCAGGGATGCGGGGTTCGGACAAGTCAGGCTGGGAACCAGCGCTGCCCTAACTAGATGGGTGACTTGGGAAGGTTATCTCCCTTCTCTGAACCACAGCTCCCCAGTGTTGCCTTGAGGGTTAAATGAATCCTGTGTGAAATAGTTGGCGCCTGCCTGGTTCATCGGGTGAGTTCAATGAGTGACAGTTTTCGCTCTCGCGGGGGTATCTGCGCCCCTCCCGCTGCCCCACCTCACCTGCCACACTCACCCACTTCCTGGAATGTAGGGATCTGTCATGGCTCCAATCACTGCATCTGTTGCTAGAGTGGCTTTCAGAGGCTCAGACTCAAACCACTGGTCCAGCACCTGGGAAAGCAGAGCAGCATGGAGAAGGGCTTACCTGGGGAGCAAGCGGCCCCATCATGGCGAGGTCCAGCCTGAGGCTGGGGCACCGCTCACCTTGGCAGCTGGAGCTGTGAAGACCTGGTGATACTGGGGCAGCTGGGCTCCCAGGATGCAACCTGAAAGACGAGATTCATAAAACGCAAACCGAGACAGGCAAGAAGGGAACACTTGGATCCTAATGGCTCTGCACCTGTTTCTTTATCTATAGAATGGGAGTCATATTTTCTACCCTTAAAAGCTATTGTGAGGGTTACATGAGGTAGGTAAAGCATTTCTAAATCTATAGGCACTTAATACATTTTAACTGTTAGAATTATTTGGGGGCCATTTTTAATTTGTGTCTTACTCTCTTTGAATTCTCTAAGGCTGTACCCTGGGAGGCAGTGGTTTGGCTAACCTATTTCTCTGACACTGATTTAAACTAGCTCAGAGAGTAACTGGGCACTAGAGCCTTGAAGGTAGAGGTCATGAACTCTAGGCATTTTGCCCCAGTGCTGAGCTTGCTGTCTAGCACAGAGCAGTTGCTCAATAAATGTTTACTACATGAATGCTTAATGCAGGTTTATTGCATGAGGGTCCTTGGACTGGCGATGTGGGAGGCAATGTCTGCTCTTGACATTTGTGACAGACTCTACCAGCTCGGCTCCTTCACCCTCCTCGGGTCCACACACTTTGCCCTGTTAACTGCATTGCCTCCCACCTAGCTGAGCGGACCTGGCTTACTTCTTGATTCTGCGCTCACACGATTTGCCTCGCCATTGGAGTGTTTGCCAACATGATGCAATCAGGGGCTTGGAACTGGCCTGCACATCGGGGCTTGCCTTCTGCACTTTTGTCATTGATATAAGGAGGTCCTGCCTGGACGAGCCTGCATTTTCCAAGAAGAGGCGGAGAGGCACCTGGAGCAGGGCTGTCCCAGCCACAGATGCATGCATGAGACCAGATCAGACCAGCTCAGCCCAGTTGTGACCAGCTGAAGCATGCAGACACATGAGAAATAAATGTTTATTTTTACACGCCACTGGAATGTTTTAGTTTGTTATGCGGCAACTTTGTGACCACAGCTAACTGGTTCAGTATTTTTGTAGAATATAGACGCTCAACTGTATCCTTGTAGAATATAGACGCTCTTTGTATCCTTGTCATTTGTTGTTCAGTTGCTCAGTCTTATCCAACCCTTTGTGACCCCATGAACTGCAGCACACCAGGCCTCCCTGTCCTTCACTATCTCCCAGAGTCTGATCAAACTCATGTCCATTGAGTCAGTGATGCCATCCAACCATCTCATCCTCTGTCATCCCCTTCTCCTCCTGCCTTCAACCTTTCCCAGCATCAAGGTCTTTTCCAGTGAGTTGGCTCTTCACATCAGGTGGCCAAAGTATTGGAGCTTTAGCTTCAGCATCAGCCCTTCCAATGAATATTCAGGGTTGATTTCCTTTAGGATTGACTGGTTGGATCTCCTTGCTGTCCAAGGGACTCTCAAGAGTCTTCTCCAGCAGCACAGTTTGGGTACACTTTGTACCCTAGAGGAGTGGTAGAAAACAATAGCAGACTTCGTGAAACTTCCTGTCTCATACCCACGGCAGACATCACTAATTCGCCACAGATTTCTTGCTGAGTCCAATCATCTAGCATCCTTCTTGTATGGGGGCATCTCTTCAAACTCTCTTGGCCCCATCTCTGTCAGCCTCCCCCAGCCATGGCTGTGGTGACCAGCTCCATGAGGCTCCAGCCAGCTGCACGCAGTGCCACCTGCCCGCATCTCACCTCAGGCCTGTAAGATGTGCTTCTCCTTCATTTCTTCCCTGGGGCCTCTCTAACACCATGACAGGATACCCATGGGACGCACTTGGCACCCATGGATGCACAACTCAGAAGTTAGTGCCTTACATGGGAGTTAATACCCATGGGGCAAGCTCTGAATGCTGGGGAAGAGAACCCAGTGGGTAGATGTTGCCCCTCTCTTCCCCGGGCACATTGTCGCGTGCATTCCCTAAGGCTCCTCAGAAGGTCCAGGCAGACTGTGATCGCGCACAGTGGCGGCCAGTTCAGTGACGCACTCTGGTGCTGACTCTCCCTCTTTCTCATTCCTCCTCCTTTCCTTAGGATCCCCCTTCAAAATGAACTACTTGAACATAAGCCCTTGGTTCAGGCTCCATTTTTAGAGCATGCCAGCCTAAGATAAGACCATCTCACTTACAGTGCTCCAGGCGGCCCCTATTAATTGACAGCAGTTGGCAGGCTGCCTCGGAGGTTCAGGCTCATGTCCAATCATGGAGAAATTGAGCTCAGCCACATGAAGGCATTCATCATGCCCTGATACCTGCCCTCGGACTTACCTGCCTGCCACAGGGGCTTGAGGGTGGACAGCGTCTTGAGCCTTTGTAGCAGGGAACCCCGCTGGAAGGCTTCCAGGTCTACCGGGGCGGAGTCCAGCAGAGGGTCAATGGCTAATGCCAAGCGATCCATGAATGCCTCATATTTGGGAAAGGCCTGGAACGGAGCTCTGAGTCAAGGTCCCACTGCCTAGCATTCCACAGGACCCTGTCCCCATGATCTGCCCTCCAGACCACCTGGCCTACTGCCTCCCAGCCAAGCCTTGATGATCTTCAGGCCCCACACCCTGCCAAGCACGACTCCGCTTGGCTGTGCAGTTACTCCCAGTTCTAGATCTGTGCGCTGGCATCAGCACTAGGGCAGATGAGAGAGGACCTGCGTAGTAATAGTAGGAGGCCACCAGGGGGTGCAGGGACAAGAGTCTAAGGCTGGCCCGTTGTCAGCCATGGAAAACTCAAGAACCCTAGGACATGGTCTCTGTGATAAACCAAAGACCACTTACAAGTTTCTTCTCCCGGTCCTGTCTTTCTATATCTTACTGGTAGAAGTAAGATCTCTTGCTCTGTACCCCAGCATGCTGACTGTTCCTTCCTGGTCTGCAAACCCCACCCCCACATCCTTTCATCATCAGCAGGAACAGAACCCTGCCTCCCTTTACCCCACAATCTCCTACAACAGAATGCATATGGCAGCCTGGTTATGACCTCCCTTCCCTGGATGGGTGACAGGAGCAGTGACGGACATCTATGCTACCCGAGGCCCTTTCTTACTTCTTAGCCCAGAGCTTTTAATTTTTCATTCTAGAACTCTTGGATATACCCATGGAATTTTAACACCTGTTACATTAAGAAAAGCTTTGTGTTGAATTGCACTGGAGACTCTTGATTAAAATGAAGGTAAACAGCTTTCTCTCCAACAGGTCTTCAATGTGGCAACGTGCAAAGACAAAACCAGAATTCTGCTCCTGACTTTCTACACTGAGATGTGGCCTCTGCCTCCTGTTCCTGTGGTTACCAGCCATGGCCATGGCCACTGTCCTCTAGCTCAGGGACCCAGTCTTGTCCTGCATCCTCTCCAGTGTATCTGAGACGGGTAGGACTTGGAGGAGAGTGTAGGGAGTGCAACCTACAGAGTGCAACTGTACAAGAGAATCTTGTGCAAAGCACTTAAAAAAAAAAGCAAAGCTCCCTAAGTGACCTGATTGTCTACCAGGCTAGGAAACCACTGGTTAAAGAGAGAGGCTGGATCTGTGGTTTTCTTGGTTTTACCCGATAGTAGATTAACAGAACAAAAATCATCCCCCATGGATTGCTTAACCCAGGTTCTTCTTAGAAAAATGTCTCTACCAAGATATGAGTTAATGCTATGCTGTCAGCTTGTATCTAGGTTGGTACAACAAATGACCACTCAGAGAATCTTTTTCTGTCTGTAAACCAATCACACCAGGCCCATTACATTCAATGACTCATCTAGACAAAGCTACCCAACAAACTCCTCGCAGTTCAGTCCCAAGGGAAAACTGTGCCTTCTCCATCAGACCTACTCATCATCATGGGCACATTCTTGCCTTGGGCTGCCAGGGAATGATGCCAAAATAGATGAATATTTATTATAACTCTCGTCTCCTAAATTCCTGATCCAGTTTGTTATATCTTTAACTGTCCCCTTTTTCTTTTTGACCTTCATGTGCTTTAATATGGAAAACCACTTGGAATTCTGTCTGAAAGGAGAGGTAGAAAGCACGTACAATATAAGGACATATCAGTGGGTTCCCTTTTGAAACTTGAACTTGGCTTCATGCTGAATACACACGGGTTTGAGGGTCTCCCGTGTCCACTGGTCTTAGCCACTGTTCTCCACCCCTTCTCTTTGCAGTGCCCAAGATCAAAGGCTGGCACAGACTGGAGCCCTCGTAGGGCAGATGGGGTGACCTGTCCACACCCCTGTGGCCGTGGACAACTTGCTCTGGGAGAATTCCAACCAGGCCCATTTCCTTTCAACAGCGGCCTCCAAATGACTCCCCTGGGGTCCAGTGGCTAAGTTTCTGCACTTCCAATGCAGGGGGCCCAGGTTCAATCCCTGGTCAGGGATCTAGTTTTCACATGCTGCAACTAAATATCCCACATACTGCAACTATAAGACCTGGGGCAATCAAATAATTTTTTTTTTAAAGAGCCCATCTCTCAGAAAATAATGTTTAAAAAGAAAAAAGAGCAGCCTCCAGGCTGAGATGGAGGAGAAGATACATCGCTGGTCACTCTCCTTACCTGGGCATCCTTCCTTGAGAACTGGGCAATCTGCTTCTGATTTTCTGCCATGTCTGTGCCCAGCAGAAGAGACCGGGGCACCTTACCCTCTGCGCTCTCTTCCAGCATGGGAGTGAAGGAGTAGGGGTTTCGAAGATGAAGCCTCAGCCCATGTTTCTGCAGAATATAGACAGCACAGGTAACATTGAAGGGATCTGCCCATGACCCTTCTCTGACTGTGCTTGGGTGACCTATATTTTTTTGGGCTCCAAAATCACTGTAGATGGTGACTGCAGCCATGAAATTAAAACATGCTTACTCCTTGGAAGGAAAGTTATGACCAAACTAGACAGCATATTGAAACGCAGAGACATTACTTTGTCAACAAAAGTTCATCTCTTCAAGGCTATGGTTTTTCCAGTAGTCATGTATGGATGTGAAAGGTGGACTATAAAGAAAGCTGAGTGCTGAAGAACTGATGCTTTTGAATTGTGGTGTTGGAGAAGATTCTTGAGGGTCTCTTGGACTGCAAGGAGATCCAACCAGTCCATCCTAAAGGAGATCAGTCCTAGGTGTTCATTGGAAGGACTAATGTTGAAGCTGAAGCTCCAGTACTTTGGCCACCTGGTGCAAAGAGCTGACTCATTGGAAAAGACCCTGATGCTGGGAAAGATTGAGGGCAGGAGAAGAGGACAACAAGGGATGAGATGGTTGGATGGTATCACCAACTCAATAGAGATGAGTTTGAGTAAACTCTGGGAGTTGGTGATGGATAGGGAGGCCTGGCATGCTGTGATCCATGGGGTCACAAAGAGTCGGACTCAACTGAGCAACTGAAATGAACTGAACTGACCTGTATGTATTTAGGTACCTGTATGCAGGTTCCCAGGGGATTCCCAGGTGGCGCTAGTGGTAAAGAACCTGCCTGCCAATGCAGGAGACAAGAGACGTGGATTCAATCCCTGGGTCAGGAAGATCCCCTGGAGAAGGGAATGGCAACCTATTCCAGTATTCTTGCCTGGAGAATCCCATGTACCAAGGAGCCTGGCAGGCTACACAGTCCATGGGGTAACAGAGAGTTGGACATGACTGAAGTGACTTAGCATGAACATATACATGTAGTTTCCCAAGGCATGTGGTCCTGGTTCCTAGCTTTGATATAAGTGTATAAAAATCCCTCTTTCCCAGGCACACTGTGGCAAACCATATCACACCATGCGACACCACAATACATGCCACACCATGCCACGCTACCCAGTGCCAGGGACTGTACTAGGGCTTACAATGGTTATATCACAATGGTTCTGTAAGCATATAATCCTCATTGTAAAATGCAATAGTAGAGGCTCAGAGAAGCGAAATAACATGTTCAAGGTCACACAGGGAGGTGGATCCAGGTTTCAAACCACATCCCTGTGACTCCAAAACCCTGGATCTCAGCAGTAGCCTTTAAATGCTCCCATTTCAGAAATAATTAAGACTGAGAAAGACACAATAAAGCCACAGTTATGTGAAAATCCATACTTACAAGGTAGATAAATTATTCACATAAAGAAACCCTTTTATTTACTTTGCAGACTCATTTACTCCATGGTCACTTTAAAGGGAAGTTCCCTTGTTGCATTTAAAATATTTGATTTACACATATTTGATTAGCACACAGAACTTTCCAAGAGCACATATACTTCTTCAAAGAAGGTGGAGATAAAACAAAAGGAGCCTGTGCTACCCTTACAAATAAGATGTCCTGTTCCTTCTAGAGACTTTTTTCCTAAACCACTCTTTTGACGCGTGATTGACATACAAGGAGCTGTCTGTATTTAAAGTATGCAACTTGATAGATTTGGCCTCTAGAGACTTCTTCCCCCAGATATACTTTGGTCTGCTCCCATCTCTTTGAGGTCTTTGCTCAGATGTTATCTGAGTAGCATGCTCAGCTCCCCCCGACTCTTTGGCTTTGCTTAATTTTTCTCCAAAGCGCTTATCACCACCTGGTCAATGACATACTTAGTTTTCCCCTGTCTACACAGGCAGGATGTGAGTCCTCTGAACTCAGGGGCTGAGTCTCTTTTTCTCAGCGCTGTATCTGCAGCATCTAGACACCATGTGATCAATTCATAGTCTATTGACGAACTAAACGCACTGTTGCAGACAGGGCACCACCCCAGAGGACGAAACGAGATCTATGAGCAGAAGTTTTAGGAAAACACACAGAAACCCAAAGAGACCTTTCCACTATTACGGCAGAAGCTCCCCCCAACCACAGGCACTCCAGATGGCAGGATCTCCATGACTGAGCATTGTGGAGGTGCATCCAAGTGTGGGAAGGGGTGGGGCTGGGAGACCCACGGGATCCTTCCTAAAGCTGAGATAGGAAATGTCTTTGATTACAAGCTGCAGGAATTTCCAGCTTCGTTCCTCTTGATACAGTAAACTCTCTACCATGCAGGAGGCACCCTCAGTTCCTCTGAGTCTCTCACCCTTGGCCTCCCATCCATCACCAAGTCTCAGAGCTCAGCCTCCAGACCTCATCCACATCTCCCCAACTCCCTGCCCTGCCTCAGCCCAGCTGCCACCTTCTGAGCCGCCCTGAACCCGCTTCCACCACAATCCACGCCATCCAGCAAGAGGACTGATCTTTCATAAAGTCATAAATCCCATCACCTCACTTCCCGACTCTACTGTCTCCCTGCTGTGCTCAGATAAAATGCAGGCCCTTCCTCCCAGCCCACAAGGCCCAGTCTCCTGTGGCCCTGCCCATCTCCCTCACTGTCTGCTGCCCCTCTGCCTGGTACTTCTGCTCTGGCCACTTGACCTTCCTTTCCCTTAGGCCTGTCCACTTCCACTTCCTTCTGCCTGGAATATTCTCCTCTCAGATGTCCACAGTGCTGGTGACTTCTTGGCATTTGAATGTCAGCTCAGATGTTCCCTCCGCCTCCAAGGGAGGATTTCCGGGTCACCAGTCCAGGCTGGACCTCCAGGCCCTCACTGTCATGTTGCCTCAGTTTCCTTTCTATAGGTGAGCTTATCTCCACCTGACGTTCTCTCACTAAGTGCTCAGCCTCACCACCCTCCCTCACCACCTTCGGTCCACATGTCTCTCCCAGGGCCTGGCACAGGACAGTTGCTCAGCAACATGTGCTGAATGAATGAATCAATAACCTCCCAAAAAAGGATCCAAGAAGAACCCAGAGTTTGCTTCAGGTCTAAGTAATTGAACATGATTCATTTATTTGTCTGATTCCAGGACTTTCTCCCATAAAGAGAGTGACGTCCTGTCTGACACCTTGTGACCCCATGGACTGCAGCATGCCAGGCTTCCCTGTCCTTCACTATCTCCTGCTCAAATTCATGTGCATTGAGTCAATGATACCATCCAACCATCTCATCCTCTGTCACTCTCCTCTCCTGCCCTCACTCTTTCCCAGCATTAGGGTCTTTTCCAAGTCGGCTTTTCACATCAGGTGGCCAAAGTACTGGAGCCCCAGCTGGCTGCCCCAGGCACTGTGCTAATGATGAGCGAACACCAACTACTACAAGAGCCTTCTGAGGCTGGTAAGATTAGATCCCCATCTTACAGATAAGAAAGACGAGGCACCGCAAGGCTAAGTCACACAGCTGCTAATGGCAGAGCAGAGATTCAAAACTGAACAGGTTCCAGAGGCTGAAATCACAGCCCTGTGCTCTACCCAGAACAGAGGTCAGTCCTGAGAGCTCACATCTGAGACCTGGCCCATGGCCACCGGCAAAGTGCACAAGGCTGAGCAGGGTGGCTATCAAGACGCCCTTGGCGGTGGCACATCAGAGCTCAGAACAAGGGAGAAGAGTCGGTTAGACTTGGATCCTCAGTCATTTCCTCGGGTGAGAGCTTAAGCCCCTGAGTTCCTTCATAAAATGGGGACTCCTACCCATGCATTTGCCACTGTGCATCACTAGTGTGTCTGAAAATTGCCTTCAGTGATAGGCTGGTTTGTCTGGGGACAGAGACCCGTCCCCAGGCCTCGGCAGGATTCCACCTGATCCTGGCTGGTGACAGGTGTGCCTGTGGTCTCAGGGACGCAAAGAATAATTTCTCTCACAGGTGACCATGGCTTAATGTCTTATTAATTTCAAACTCAGCACAGAGCTGGTGCTGAGGTGCTGTCAGCCTCATATGCAGATGGTGCCCAGGACCCTCTCTGAGTGGTGGGTGGCAGAGGAACCAAGTAGCTAAGTGGCTCCAGGAATGCATGGGCGTGTTTGTCAAAGAGGCAGCTGGGGTAAAAGGAATCTGAAAGGGAGGGAGGAAGACTGTGACTAAGGCAAGGCTAAGAAGAGTCTATAGGAGCAGACTGGGAGTTCCCAGGATGCCCTACAATGGCTCAGGAGCCCGACGAGCTGGAAGTCTGATTGCTCAAGTTGCCGAGGACGGTGACTGGCTCTCAAGTGTAAGGAGGGCAGCAGGTGGGCCCAGGACCTAAGGCAGCTTTGCAAACTCAGGTGCCCGGGTGCCCAAGGGTTCCTATGGGGGCTGGACAGGGCCCCGGGGAGAGATGGACAAAGCACAGCCAGGATGGCATTCATGTAAGGGGTCAGCTGGTGTGGCGTCTAGGAACATGGGCCTGGAGACATTTGATTTGTGTATGAAATTTCTCGATCTTTAAGACACCAGGTGGGCCAGACAGAGTCCATCTGTGGGCAGGCATCAAGGAGAGCATGGGAGATAGACACACCCTCGAAGGGAAGAGTAGCAGCTGCCCACTTCCCCAGCCCCCAGGCCATGGAGCAGGTGGATGGGCACACACATGTACACACACACACACATGCTCTACCTTCAGCTCCAATTCGGAGTAAATCTGCGGTCGTAGCAGGCTGAGGAGGTAGGATGCTCGGGAGAACTTAAACCCTGAAGATGAATTGGATGAAGACCGTCACAGGGATCACCAGTGGCCACCCCCATGCCCCTCACCCACCTCTGGCTCACCTGGGATTATCTCCTCTGTGACAGCCGCACCCCCGATCACGTGGCGTCTCTCAAAGACCGCCGTGTTCACTCCAAATCTCTGCAGGTATGCTGCCTGGGATGAGGCACACAGGCCTTCCCTTTATTCCTGGGGTCAACCTGCAGTCTCAGGGACCTCACCACAGGGCTGGCTCAAGCTGTCCCTGCCTCTGAGATGCCCTTCCCCTGCCCTTCCATAAATGCCCACCGCCTCAGATGTCCTCTGAGACCTGACATGACTGCTCGTGCCCCTCCACTTCCCAGCCCCAGGTGACCTTCCTTGCTGCACAGTCTGGAGCCCCTGTGAGCTCGTGCCCATCGCCTGGGCGGGGTGGGGCAAGCCTCGCCCTCCTCCCTAGCCTGCAGCAGGCAGCACGGGGGCCGTGTCGTGTGAGCACTAGGACACCATTCCACTCCTCTTTTCCTGCTGGGGTGACCTCAGTACCTGATCCATCTGGCCTCAATTTCCTCCTGTGCAAAAGTGGGGCTGACGATAGCAACACCCACTTTTCCTGCTTCACAGGGCTGCTGTGAGAATTCTCTGAGCTGGTCCCTAGAAGGAACTTAAACATGGGTCCCTGGCACATGGGGATGTGTTCGGTCAATGAAGCTATGATTATAATATGGCGTCATTTTGGGGAACAAATATTTCAGGGAGAGTATTAATCTTTCTCTAGCACTTGGTGGAAAATCAATAAATATTTGTTGAACCAAACTAGTCCTCCATCTACTGACCTAAAATGCTGGCCCTCCCACCATCACCACAACCAAGGTGACAATTCGGATGGTGTGGCTCAGAAGGCAGACTTTTGGTGACTATTATGCCAGGTGCTGTGTGAGCATCGTCTCATACGATCCATCTTAGAGCTAGGCACCATGATTCTCTCCATTTTGCAGAGGAGGAAGTGAGGCTCAGTGAGGCTAACAGCTCAAGTTCACAGAACTGATGAGTAGAGGTGTGGAAGCTGAACCCGGTCTGAACACAGAATCTACACTCCTGACAGATCCTGACAAGAAAGGAGAAAAAGGAGCCTCGGTGTCACATCTGGAAACTGGCCTCAGAGGTGAGCCATGTTTCCCCCATTAGACGTCAACAGTCCCACAGAGATGACCACAGACAGAGGTGGACTAAGACCCTGATACAGGTGACAAGGCAGGGCTACTTCACAGCTGTGTCTTAGCAAAGACGAGACGAGGTCTGTGGGTCACCTCAAGATCCCAGTCACCGGCTCTCGTGGCCAAGATGCGTGATGCCTTGTGTTGGAGGCGAGCACTCTGCACGCTAGCCTCCCCTCTCTGCAGGCACAGTTTAGACATGCCCCCGCTCTCCACCAGTAACCGATCTAGGGCCAACTCCTACTTTCTCAGGCTGGCCCCAAATCATCCAGCGAAGCGCATGACCTAGAGTAAGTTCTTCCTATATCTTCTCATCCTGGGATGCCCCAAGGTTACCTTTTGAGCAAGGCTCCTTGAGCTGGGCCCTCAGGGCACACCATCTATTTCCCTTCCCCTCAATTCAGTGAGGGTGGGCATTTTAATTCTCATTTTATCATGGGTCAGAGAGATTAGCTGACTGGCCTTAACCTTCAGAGGTGGGAAGTAGCTGAGCTGGGAGACAAACCCATGTTCATATTAATATAAAAATCAGTGTCTTAAATTACTGATCAGTTGAGTTAAATAGAGGGCTTCCCTGATAGCTCAGTTAGTAAAGAATCTGCCTGCAATACAGGACACCCTGGTTTGATTCCAGGGTCAGGAAGATAAGCTGGTGAAGGGATAGGCTACCCACTCCAGTACTCTTAGGCTTCCCTTGTGGCTCAGCTGGTAAAGAATCCACCTGCAATGTGGGAGACCTGGGTTTGATCCTGGGGTTGGGATGATCCCCTGGAGAAAGGAAAGGCTACCATCTCCAGTATGCTGGCCTGGAGAATTCCATGGACTGTATAGTCCATGGGGTCGCAAAGAGTTGGACACGACTGGGCGACTTTCACTTTCACTTGAGTTAAATAATGTCCCTTGTAACATGTTCGAATAAAACTGCTATACTGGGGAAAGTATTAAGACGTAACACAGGTCTCCAGGCTCCTCACATTGCTGAATCCCCTGCACTGATATTCTAGAGCAGATGCTGCTCAGAAGAATGCTCTGTGTGAATCTTGAGGCCTGAACCTCGATCACACACTATGGCCTCCTAGGGGTACACAGACTCTGGTTTGAGAAGCACAGCCTCAGGGTCACCCTGGCCTGCGGTCAGCCTGGGACCCAGATGCCAACTGTGCTGGGGCAGGGCCCTGCCTTCTCTGCTGGACTGGCTCCCTCACTGTCTCCGGGGTGCACCTGGGACCGTGTGTAGCTGAATGTTCCCCAGGGTGGTGCCTGCCTAGACCTAGCTGGGGACACTGGCTCTGTATACAAGGACAGCCCACCATCTGGAGTCAAAGGGCCCCCAGCCCCAGTTACCTGTCCCTAAGGTTCCAACCTGCCTCCCGTGTTATGTCCATTACACACTTTCCCAGCCGTTTATCACCTTGCTTTTGAAAGGTCAAGAGGGAAACCTATGAGCATTAAGGAGAGGCAAGCAATCCTGTATCGTCTTTAAGGACTGTGGATGTCCTCCTGAGCCAGTCACTGGCCAGCACCGGGGTGAGGGGACCAGCTGGCCTTTGCTTCCCCCCAGTGACCCTCATCCTGCTGGCTTCCTTACACTCCTGCTGGGAGCCACACACCCAGGGGCCAGTGAAGTGGGGCGGAGGGGGAGGGACTCACAGCCACCAGCCCGTTGTGTCCTGCAACGAGACAGAGGAGAAGGGGGGAAAGTGACAGTGGTCAGTGGGCAGATACATTCCTTGAGGAGTGTGGCCACCCATCCCTGTCCCCATGCCCAGGAAGATCCTGGCGAGGTATCAGAACTTGGGGGACCCCCTCACCTGAACCTGGATGTTGGAACAGCATCTAGCTTGATACTGTAAGACACCTGGTCTTTGGGGGAATGACAAAACCCTGGTTCTTGCCCCGAACTGAAAAAAGTCCTGTCAGCTTGGCTTTACCAATGGCTCATGCTGGAGTGGGGACAAGGGGAACCCGCAGGCATCAGATGAAAGTGACCCCACAAAGCCTTGCTGGGCTTCCAGCCAAGGAGGTTAAGCAGATGACTGTCGGAGGGAGTGTCAAAGTTGACCTAGAGAAAGAGAGGGAGGCATGATTGTGCTCTGATGCCTGTGTCCCTGGTCATCCAGGGGGGTGGCTGGTCATGTGGACAGTTGCTGCCAAGCAGGGCTTGCTTTGCCCGAGCATGCCGCACAACAGTGCTCCAGAAGGGGAATCTTTGTCAATTTCCAGTGTTCCTGAGATAGAACAGCTCAAAATGAACTCATCACATACAGCCTCAACGTTTGCTAGAATGCTGAGTGTGCTTCAGGGTGCTAGACAATTGGGCAGATTTGTCTGGATAAAGTTTCTTTCCAAAAATTTTAGGCAGGCAGCCCCTGGGGTGAAAGCCCTGAACTTGGTCTGGGGTCCCATATCCCACACCAAGTCCATGGCTAGCAAGTGCCTCTCCAGCTCTGAGAAGCTTCAGGATCACCTGAGAACATGCGTCATCACCGGTTCCTGGAGACCTCCCTGGAATCTACTGGGCAGGTTGGGGGCAGGGACTAGGATGGCCTTCACAGAAGCTCCCTGGCCATTCAGATGCAGGTGGTCTCAGACCCACAGGTCTAGCACGTGTTTCATGAACTAATATCGAATCTTCATGTGATAAGCATGTCAAAAATGCTAGTTGATAAGAGTACTGTTTTTACCTGCTTTTGATAATTTTTTTAAGAAAGTTAAACAAGTGTGATGGATGGCAATTATGAATGAATTTCAACCTGAAGTCTGAAAAGCCATGCTCTCAAACACATACAGCAGATTAAAGGCAGACTGTCCTTGGCTCACCCTGGTGTTTGCCGTCTTTTTCACGTGTAAACAGAGGGCCTGCTGGGCTTGCAGTGTCGCAGGGAGGATGAGCAGTAATATAGCTAAAGCACTTGTGCCTTAGCAGACCCATAATTAGTGCTGATCATAAATCCTGGAAAACTAATAAAGGCTTCCAGGCAACAGGGTCCAGTTCAGTCATCACATGCAAGCCCACAAATGCACAAACAGACCTCAAATGGCAAAGGGCAGGGATCCAATAGCCCAAGTTCCTCCTCCCTCCACCACTCCCCTACTCTAGTTGTGGCTGAAACTTTGTCCTGCGGCTTCTGGTGACCTCTCCCTTCCCCTGGAAGGAGTCTAAGCTGCAGGCTCAGCTAATCTCCAGGCCTGACTGCAGGGCTCCTTAGGCAGCAGGCACAGAGGCATGCGGGGGAGGGGTGTGCTGAACGTGGGTTCCCGAATGTGTGATCTGTGTGTCACATCAGATCCACTCCCAGAGCTGGTTGGTGAGACGGTCCCCTCAGAACCCCAATCACCAGGTAGGGAGCCCTTGAACTGCATTTTAACAAGCTCCTTGGGTCATCCTTTAGGCAAATTTGGTCAAATAACTGAATCAGGGTGATGCCCAGGTTACTGGTGTGACTTCACGGAGCAGAGATGATCTGATCTCAGAAGATGCCGCTGTGCTCCTCACTCAGGTTGCCTAAGCCTTCAAACCAGGTTTCCTGCCCTGCTTGGCAATCAGAGAAGCAACGTTGAAGAAAAATTCACACCTGAGACTCACACTTGTGAGCCATTCACCCAGGTGCCTGGGGACTTAGGATCAACCCTCTCTGCCAAGAGACAGCAGGGGTGGGTTGTCTCCAAGGGCAGAAAAGGTGGGAGGAACTTCCGTTTACTGAGCCCAGCCAGTGGGCACTGGAGCTGGAGTCCCCTAGCCCTGGAAGGTGGTGAGACAGTTGTCAAACAGCCCCTGATAAAAGTTATATAAACTAACAATGAAATAATGATATTAAAAACAAAGGTAATAAATACTCAAAGCTTGTCACTTCCTGATTGTTTTACTATATTTTCCTGTTGTCTATGTCTTCACGGTTATTTACATCCATGGACACATACAGGGGCCATGCTACCTGATGGTGCCTGGCTGCATCTCTCTCCCAAATTCGCATTCAGAGACATAACATTGGTAACTTAGAAAAAGGCTGCAGTGGGAGTATTCACATCATGGAAATCCACGAACACTACACACCAGGGCCTGGGTTGTTATTTTTTTTGGTTGTTAGACTTAAGCAAGTAATGGAGAAAATGCTAATAATGCAAATTAAACTTAACTGGCAGTTGTGCCCACAGCAGTTACATTGTGAAACAGAGCAAACAATTGAGGAATTGTTCTTCTCCTGTTCGCAAAATATTATTTGACTGAGCAAGATCATTCCAATTGTTGAAGGAGGAGAGAAGTTCTGACATAAATCTTTGTTTCACTTTCCTTCTGCTCTTTAAAGAAAATAAAAATATCAAACAATGTGCCTTCGGAGCTATTTTCATTTGTCAAATTGCAGCTGTAGGTTGGTTACTGAGTTCGCCAAAAGTCACAAGCATTTGCTAAGAGTGGACTGGCTACCTGGAATTTAGAGTATTCTATATTTTACCTGCAAAACTGTGCTACACTTCTTTGACTTCAGTATTTACAATAAACTTATTTATGGATATATATACGCACACATTCTCCCCTGGAGAGGTTACTGGTAAGCACTTACCAGCACAGGACAGCTCTCCATAAAACTGAAGAAAGGCCCAAATAGGGATGCAGCTTTAAGCCATGTGATGAGCAGGTCTTTCCAGGCCTGTCATCCCCTTTCTGTATAAACACAGTTGGAAATAATGTCAGAAGTGAATCTGAGGCTGTGAGTGGAAGGCCCCAAGAAAAGGAGCCTGGTCCTGGCCTGGGACCTCACAGGCTCAAGGTGGACTCAGTGCCCTGCACCGTGGGGCTCAGCAAAGCACAGCAGGGGCACCGCAGCAGGTCCCGTACAGCCCAGGCGGCAAGGCAGTGGGGGCTGTCACTTCTGCAGACAGGCGGGAGGACCTCTGGGACTCGTGTCTATTTTCCCCTAACTCCCCTTGACGGAATGACTGCAGTGTCCTCAGGATGGTCTCAGTGGTCAGGTACTGGTGACCAGAACTCAGGTCACTTGTGTTAGTTGCTCACACTAGTTAGTCATGTCTGACTGTTAGTGACCCTGTGGACTGTAGCCTGCCAGGTTCTTCTATCCATGGGATTCCCTTGGCAAGAACATTGGAGTGGGTTGCCGTTTCCTTCTCCAGGGGATCTTCCCAAGCCAGGGATTAAATCCAGGTCTGCACTGCAGGCAGATTCTTTACCATCTGAGCTACCAGGAAAGCCCCATAACACTTGGGGTGGCAGGGTTTCACAGGTCTGTTGTACCAGGGCTCCTTCCTTGCAACCCTTATCTACCATATGCTTTCCAAGAATGTGGCAGCAACTAGCTAATTTCATGGGAGATTCATGGAAACTCCTGAACTCATTAGTCCTCCCTGGTCATTTTAGATGGGAAGACTCAAGCCCAGAGAGGGCAAAAATCTGCTCCAGGCCACACAGCAAGTCGACGGTAGAGGCAGCTCCAGAATCCTGGCACCTGCTCTCAGATGGGTGGAGTTTTCACCCTAGCACTTGCTCTCACCCCAAATCCTGGCCAGCCTGTGCCAAAGCAGTGAGAGGGCAGGGGCGTGGAAGGACACCCCCACCCCAGGATTCGGAGCAGGCTGTCCTCTGGCCCCTCAACTCCAGCCCAGCCCACTTTACCTGCGCCTACCACCACCGCATCGTACTCAGGTTTCAGGCGTCCCTTGGTGTCCGAGAGAGCTCGTCTCCATGTGGGGCGGGGAGAGGCGCCCACGGCCCTCCTGAGCCCTCGGCCACATGTGGTCATTTCTGCCCAGGACGAGGCCAGGAATTTGCCTGCAAGCAGCCTTTTGTGCCTCTCCAGGCAGGGGGAGGAGCAGGGAGGAGGAAGAGGAGGGGCTGCCGCCCAGCTGCCGTACTTGGCCCTGGGCCCCGACTAAATGGGGACACTGAGTTGTCCACCCGGGGCAGGGTCATGGGCGGTCACCTGTTCGCCCGGCAAAGGGCCTGCGCCTTCAGACCTCCAGAGCGATCACGTGCTGCTCATGCTCTGGGGCTCCGCTGTGCCAGGCGCTGTGCCGACCAGTCGTGCAACCCCTCATGTGGGCCCCAGACAGGGAGCACTGAGGCTCAGACGAGTGTGTGTGTGTGTGTGCGTGCGTGTGCATGTGTGTTCCAAAGGGCCGTCCCCTCCCCTGTGCTGTCCTGCTTCTCATTAAGGAATTCAACATCCAGGATGAGCTGGGAGTGGGAATCCAAGTAAAGAGAGGGACTCAGGTCCAACTTCCTGTCCTTACGGCTTGTAACAGGGTAGCTGCTCTATGCCTGCAGCAGGCTCAGGAATCCGCTGCCTGAAGGACCAGGGCCTCTCAATGCTGCAGAGGGAGGGGGGCAATCTGCCCCTGGGACATCCAGAGAGCCCCAGTCCTTGCCCAAATGCTTTAATGCCATCCACTTCACAGGCTTTTGCAAAACTGGAAAGGTTTGGGGGCTAGTTCAGTTCTCTGTGATTTTGGGGTTTGCCTTTTTCTTTTGAAGTTCTGAACATTTCTCTCGTGTGTTTTAGTACCTTTCTCATTTCCCAAGAATCCTCAAGTATTTAAAGACCACATCTGTAAAAAGGTTCAGCTAAGTGATCACTCTCCTGTGGCCTGTCCTGAATTAGGGGCCCCTCTGCTCCCTGCCCACTGGTTAGGCCATTCCCCGTGTAGGATAAAAGCACCCTAGGGGTTGGGAGTCTGTACACCTCTGACATCTGTCAGCCTTCTAGAAACCCGCTATTAGAAGTGCATTTCACAATTAGGTGAAAATGTGGAAAGTTGCCTCTGGGTTCTGGGGACATTTCTACTCTCAACTCAGATACCCCTCCACACGCCATGGAAAATTTACACTCTGTGTGTCTCTGCTAAAATACAAGTCAGGACCTTCTCCTCAGTGTTATTTATAATACTGGAAAACTAAGAAGACTGGTTAAACTGGACATGCCACGTCACACGGTGGTTAAAAGGGAAAACAGCAGGTGACAAGCGTGAGGATCCCAAACAGCAGCGGAATCTAGGCTTTAGCTCTTCTGTGTTTCCCACAATCATGTGGTAATTCCCGTTGGTGAAGTCAGGACATTAGGGAGGAAGGCAGTCCCCGGCACCTCCTGACTGTCCCTCACTGGCACCTTCCGAGGCCTTTAGCCCGACGTGTGGCTCTAGCTTTTTCAGTACCCACGACCCCGCAAGCGGCTCACTCAAAGGCAAAGAACCGTCCTTGCATGGATTTCAGCTCTCATGTCATTTCCACTCTGGTGTCACACGTGAGCCCCCGGCTCCACTGCGCCATGCTCGCTTTTGCCGCACTTCCCTCCGTCCCAGCCGTGGCCTCTCAGCCCCGAGCGCGCCCAGCTCCCAGGCTCTGCCGGCCTCCTGTCCTTGGGCCTGTTTTCAGGTGGGGGGGGGCGCGGGGAGACTCTGGAGGAGGGGCTGCACCCAGGGCAGTGCTCTCAATCCAGGGCACAGGAGCCCACCCCCGCCCCGCCCGGCCCCTCGCCGGGAAGCTCTGAGAAACCTCACAGCCTGGGATCCGTGGGACTGAGTGACACGAACCTCTGGGGCAGGAGCTAGAGCCAAGAAGGGAACAAAGAGGCCGCCAAGAAGGGCCAGGGGCCAGAACCACA
>SJXQ01002828.1:7689-185889 GCA_006408695.1 Aepyceros melampus | reverse complement strand
CAGGGAGCCATAGCACAACCGAGGGACCCACACACAGTGGGGGTGCATCTGGCCGTGCTCTTGCCATGGAGCGGAGTGGGACGAGGGTGGAACCAGGAGGCAGGTGCCTGAGCAACTCACCTCACTTCTCAGCCTCTCACGCACACATACATGACAAACACCAGCTAGAGAGACCCAGGCAGGTGCCAGGAAGCAGCAGGGGCAGAGTGGGAGCAGCAGCTTCACCGAGGCCTCGAGAGGGGCTCGGCCCAGTACCCCAGGACTCACTCCTTTCGGATGAGCTGTCCATCCACAGTCACCAGCCCGAAGTGCACCTCGAACAGGTACTTGAGCACGCATAGCTTCTGCCGCAGGTCCCCTTCGCCCTCTGTCCGTCTCCGTTGATGGCGATGAATAGGCATTCTCCAAACTGCAGGCACAGAGATCAGCTGACGTCAGCCAGCCCCCGGGGACAGAGATGGGAGAGGGGGCGGGGGGCGGTCAGATCCCAGGGGATTTTGCTAAGCTGCAGCATCTGCCTTCTAAAGGAGTCTGAGGTTCAAGGTGAGGAAGAGGTGCGTGGACCGTCCGAGGAACCAAGGGGCAGAGGAATGTGGGCCGCAGGGAGGCACACTCACCAGGTGAAGAACATACAAGTAGTTGCCATTTTCCGTCGAGAAGCAGGTGTATGTGTCTGAGAGCTTCTCCAGCATGGTCATAGAGGAGATGATGACCGGGGCCAGGAGGGTGCTAAGCTGGTCTTCCAGGGCGGGAGGCTGCAAGCAGGGGTAGGGAAGAACACTGCTCAGGGGGCCAGAGACTGGGGCCGAAGGAACGGACAAGACCCGGAACTTGACATCAAGGGCTCCACAGTTCTAGACCCACCCAGGAGGCTGTCACTGTCCTGACAGGGAGACCCTGCCTCAAATCTTGCATCAGGAAGACTGGGAAAGGTCAGGCACCTAACTGCATTGTTCAGGCCTTAATTCTGGAAGGAAAGGTAAGGAATTAGGCCACGCTTCCACAGAGGAAGCCAACTCTAAGAAAGTTTGACATGTGCACCAAAGTCCAGGCCCCTTGTTGCCGAACAATCAGAAACGGGGCAGAGATACAGGCGCTTTAAAAACGCTCCCTGCGGCATCATTTATAGCAGAAGAAACTGGAGAGAATGTCAATGTCCAGTACCAGGGAAAGAGTTAAATATACAACAGTACATCTGAACGATGGGACGATACAAAGCACGTAAAATATCAGAGCACTTCCGTGACGTGGAAAATTCCTACGCTACAGGGTAATGTTTTTTTAAGAAAGGTTGTGAATGCTCTGTAGTTTCAAGCGCACAGAAAAAACAAAGTATTGAAAAACATTTAAAAATTCAACATCATTAAAGTGATTGCTTCTGAACAGGAGGATGTCAGGAATGATTTCTCCCCCTAGTTTTTATATCTTTCTGTACTTTCCTAGTTCGGTGACAAGCATGCCTTTACTTTTATAATCTCTTCCCTCATCCATTCTCCCTGCCTTCCAAATAAAGAACAGAACAAACAGACAAAACCAAAAAGAAACTGGACAGATGTGCTGAAGATCTGTGAATGAAAATGGGATAGGGTCAGGGAGAATGGTAATAAGTCAAGTTCTTGACACAAAAATGAACAGGTACAAGAGCACAGCTGACTTTCCCCATGCTGATCTCAGGAGCCTTGACTGAAACAGGGAGGGAGCAGAGTCCTAGTTTTAACTTGGATACAAGGAGCTGAGTAAGACCTGGCCTTGAAAAGAAAAACAGGCAAGCGGCCAGGGGTACTGTGCGGCACTTGAAATATGAGGGGGCTACGGCACGTGGGGCGTAATTTCCTCCCAGACTCGACATTCAGGAACCCAGGCCTGTGTCCACTACTGCAGGGGCTGCCAGTCACCTTCAACAGGTCCCAGCTCAGGTGGCTCCTCTCCTGACCATCCCCAGGCCCACCCCACCCCAGCCTGCCCCATCCCACACTCTGGTTAAAAAAAACCCCACGGTGTTTATTTGCCATCTGGTTCATCTTCATCCTCTAAATTCTGCGAGTGCAGGGTCACGCTGCTACAGTCACTGCTTTGGCCCCGAGAGGCTGGCAAATAGTGGATTCTCGATTAGTATTTGTTGAATAAATATCCCTTCACATAGGCAAATGCTGGTTGAATTATTCATGTACCGTAATTTTCTGGAACTTTCATAAATCAATTACATTAATAGAAATGTGACTTAAAATCCTAGATGGTGTATAGCAACTCATTTTAAAAGGAGTAGCTTTCACTAGGTGTACAGGTGTGACAAGAATTTTTTTGTTTTGGTGGGGTTGGGAGAGGGGAATGATAATCTTTGGTGTAGCTAGGGTGTAAAGAATTCTCCTGTATTACTGATAGGTGGTGTGGTTATAAAGTGGTACAATATCTTTGATGGCTTTTGAATCAAAGATTCTTTTTTAGGAATTTATCCTAAGGAAATAATGAGATGTGGGATAAAATTCAAGCACAAATGTCCCCAACAGTAATAGCTATAGCAAACTAGAAGCAATATACATGTCAAGTACTGGGGAAATGGCTAAATAAATGATGCTATATTTATTCATATACTGAATATAATGTTTCCATTAAGATTTATGCTTTTGACAATATTTAACAAAATGGAATAATGCTTTTGCTATAATGGCAAGTGAAAAAAAACCCAGGAATTAAAACTGTAAGTGTGGTATGAGCTCAACTATTTGTAAAAGATAGAGACCCAAAGAAAATATATTGAAGAGCTAATGGGTTGAGGTAGAAGAATTATGGGTCATTTAAAAACTATTTCTCTGTTACTTCCAAAATTTCCTACAATTAAGTCATGTTATTTATAGGACCAGGGGAAAAAAAGTGTTGTATTCAAGAGAAATAAAACTTTGAAGGCCTTTTTTCTTTATGCTAGTCATTTAGGAACTAAAAAATCAAGAATTTGTTCCTTTCTGAGGTTTTTAATAAAGAGGAAGAGAAACACTATCAAATCGTTTGCCTCTTAAATTTTTAGGCCATAGTGATATAATGGTTTAAGAACTAAAAATACTTAAGAATTCTTAATTTAAAAAATTATGTATATTGATCATTAAAAAATAAAGGAGCCTAACAGATAGACCTGTTTTTAGCTTTAAAGTCACTTAAATGTCTATGATCTCTGAAAATATATTGTATTATTCCTAAAGAGCATCAGTGACATTGAGGTCAATTAACTTGCGGACACGGCGCTAGTTCAGCTGACGACCAGGCCCACTGGACCAGGAAGGACATTGAGAGGCAACCAGCCCGTGTGGCTGCAGACATGCAAGGACTCTCTACTGGATCCTCAATAAAAAAGTGTTCAATCCAAAATTAATCTGGGAAAAGTTTCAAAATAAGTTATTCCTTTAGAATGTACAGTGAAGTGAAGTCGCTCAGTCATATCCGACCTGCAACCCGTGGACTGTAGCCCACTAAGCCCCTCCGTCCATGGGATTCTCCAGGCAAGAATACTGCAGTAGGTTGCCATTTCCTTCTCCAAGGGATCTTCCCGACCCAGGGATCGAACCCAGGTCTCCCACATTGCAGGCTGACGCTTTAACCTCTAAGTGAAAAGGACAACTATTTTTGAGCCATCACATTAAAGTGTTAAACTGGATATCTATAGGCAAAGAAATAAACTTCAATCTATACACCCCATACAAAAATACAAGGTGCAGCATCAGACCTAATATAAAACCTAAAACTAGAAAACTTCCGAGAGAAAATATGGGGAAACTTCTTTGTGATCTTGGGTTGGGCAAAGGTTTCTTAGATATGACACCAAAAGTATGATCCATAAAAGCAAGAAGTGGATAACATGGAGTCATCATATTAAAAACATCTGTTTTGAAAGATATTGTGTGTTTTGAAAGATATTGTGTGTTTTGAAAGATACTGAAGACAAGACACAGATTGGAAGAAAGTATCTGCACAACACGTATCTACTAAAGGACGTATCCATAATACCTAGGGAACTTTCAAAAGTTGGTAAGAATAATAAGAAACAATCAATGCAATAAAAAATAGGCCAAAGACCTGAAGAGACACTTCATTAGTGAAGATGGAAAATAAGCACATGCCGAGGTTTTCAAAGTCTCACGGGGTGAGGGTGGGGCACAGCCCTGCAGAGCACCAAGGGCTAACCTCTGAGGATGTGTGGGTGCGAGAGGCGCAGACACACGCAGCCTTGTCCACCCCTCCGGCTGGCCAGGGCGGGTGGGCAGGCTCCTCGCCTCCAGATGGTGTGCGCTAGTCCCCCGTCTGACCCACCTGCCCTGCGCTCACCTTTTCTCCCTCATTCTCCGTCTGTCCAAACTTCAGGCGCAGACTCTCTTCAAACTCCGCATCTGTCCAGTAGAAGAGGACCTCCGCGCCCTCTGTGGCCACCAAGACGCACTTCATCTGCCAAGGAGAAGTGAGGTCAAGGTCACTCCAGCCCCACACCCACAGACTCAGCCTAAGGAACGAAAAAAATTATAATCCCAGCAAACACCTACCGGATTTACTGTGCGCCGGGCACTACCACGAGGGCCTTCCTGGCGTTACTTCACAGCACCCTCACAGCAAAGCAGGAATCTCCAGTCACTCCTATTTTTAACTCAGCAGTGGCCACAGGACTGGAAAAGGTCAGTTTTCATTCCAATCCCAAAGAAAGGTAATGCCAAAAAATGCTCAAACTACCGCACAACTGCATTCATCTCACACGCTAGTAAAGTAATGCTCAAAATTCTCCAAGCTGGGCTTCAGCAATATGTGAACCATGAACTGCCAGATGTTCAAGCTGGTTTTAGAAAAGGCAGAACCAGAGATCTAGGATCCAACATCCACTGGATCATTGAAAAAGCAAGAGAGTTCCAGAAAAACATCTATTTCTGCTTTGTTGACTACACCAAAGCCTTTGACTGTGTGGATCACAATAAACTGTGGAAAATTCTGAAAGAGATGGGAGTACCAGACCACCTGACCTGCCTCTTGAGAAACCTGTATGCAGGTCAGGAAGTAACAGTTAGAACTGGACATGGAACAACAGACTGGTTCCAAATAGGAAAAGGAGTACGTCAAGGCTGTATATTTTCACTCTGCTTATTTAACTTATATGCAGAATACATCAGTAACCTCAGATATGCAGATGACACCACCCTTATGGCAGAAAGGGAAGAGGAACTAAAAAGCCTCTTGATGAAAGTGAAAGAGGAGAGTGAAAAAGTTAGCTTAAAGCTCAACATTCATTCAGAAACTTAAGATTATGGCATCCGATCCCATCACTTCATGGCAAATAGATGGGGAAACAGTGGAAACAGTGGCTGACTTTATTTTTTTGGGTTCCAGATTCACTGCAGATGGTGAATTCAGCCATGAATTAAGACACTTACTCCTTAGAAGGAAAGTTATGACCAACCTAGATAGCATATTAAAAAGCAGAGACATTACTTTGTCAGGAAAGGTCCATCTGTCAAGGCTATGGTTTTTCCAGTGGTCATGTATGGATGTGAGAATTGGACTATAAAGAAAGTTGAGGGCCGAAGAACTGATGCTTTTGAACTATGGTGTTGGAGAAGGTTCTTGAGAGTCCCTTGGACTGCAAGGAAATCCAACCAGTCCATCCTAAAGGAGATTAGTCCTGGGTGTTCATTGGAAGGACTTATGTTGAAGCTGAAACTCCAATACTTTGGCCACCGATGCGAAGAGCTGACTCATTTGAAAAGACCCTGATGCTGGGAAAGATTGAAGGCAGGAGGAGAAAGGGACGACAGAGGATGAGATGGTTGGATGGCATCACCGACTCAATGGACATGAGTTTGGGTAGATTCCGGGAGTTGGTGATGGACAGGGAGGTCTGGCGTGCTGACGTTCATGGGGTCGCAAAGAGTCGGCTACGACTGAGTGACTGAACTGAACTGAACTGAATGCCAAGGCTGAGCTCTTTCCTGTGTTATCCAGGCTCTGTAAACACACTACCAGTCTACTAGGGTCAAGCGTAAAGAAGGACCCAGCTTGTGATCTGGACATGGGGTCGACTGCACAAGGGAGGCAGGCAGTCAAGGCCTGGTCTGGAACACTGGGCAGCTAGTGTACCTTCTGCTGGGCGGTCCAGTACTTCTACTCAAGTCAAAAACAGCTCCAGAGTATCAGCTCCAAAGCCCACAGGCAGTGGGCTCAGCATTACGGGAGTTTCAATCACAAGTTCCTCCTGCCCTGGTGGACACAGAGGCTGTGTGACCTTGGCCACAGTTCTTCTCACCCCTGCTTAGCTGCTGCTTCCTCAGCCACTTCCACCAGTATCCTCTGCCCTTTCAGACCTCCTTCCCCATCACCCATACATGTTCCCTCTCTGCAATACACAATGCTTGATTATGTAAAATGTGTTTTCTTATTCACCATGGTAGATACGTAATCCACAGCTTCCTACTCTGGGCCTTGGCCCCCTGAGGTATAGCAAGACATCGATCTTCTCAACTCCTGGGGCAGCCTGACACGTCTGGTGAAGCCAGAGCTCTCGGGCCAGCTGCTTGCCCCAGGAAGGGGCAGACCTTCTCCGGTACCTCAGCATGTCACACGGACATGAGCACATTACACGCGTGGTAAGACATGACGGTGAGGAGGAAGCCCTGCTCTTAACTCTTCCATGGCTGGATGTCCAGTTTCCTCAGAAGGACGATTATATCTCGAGGTCTCAGACTCAGCTATACTCTTCAATCCCCTAGGTGACCAGGCTGGTGGTACTTACTGCTGCTGCTGTTGCTAAGTCGCTTCAGTCGTGTCCGACTCTGTGCGACCCCAGAGATGGCAGCCCACCAGGCTCCCCTGTCCCTGGGATTCTCCAGGCAAAAACATTGGAGTGGGTTGCCATTTCCTTCTCCAATGCATGAAAGTGAAAAGTGAAGGTGAAGTCGCTCAGTCGTGTCTGACTCTTAGTGACCACATGGACTACAGCCCACCAGGCTCCTCCACCCATGGGATTTTCCAGGCAAGAGTACTGGAGTGGGGTGCCATTGCCTTCTCCAGGTTCTTACTGGTTACCTCCCTAATCTCCAGTTGGATTATCAACTTTAACTCAGAGCACCTAGCTTCATTGTGTTTCTAGCACAGTGAAAAAAGGAGAATGTAGTTGACTCCCATGGAATTGCTACACACAAAGTAGAGACCAGGAGAGCAATGGAGCGTGAAAGGGAAGGTTGCTGCATGAGGGCAGGTGGGCCCGGAAGAGGCTGCCCTGGGACTCCCAGGTGAGCCTGGCAAGGTTCAGGGCTTGAGGGGCTGGTTTGATGGGAAGGGAGAGCGTGCATTGGAGAACAGCGGGCTATAGAATGAAGTTTATGAACAACAGAGAGTCCCTGTATGTGTCGTGGATGGGTGGGGTCAAGGTTATGGAGGCCAGCTGTCCTGGTGTGGGGTAATGTGGGTACACTCTTTGCTGAAGGCCAAAGGAGAAAGCTGGGAGAGATTGGGGGCAGGAGGAGAAGGGGATGACAGAGGATAAGATGGCTGGATGGCACACCGACCTGATGGACATGAGTCTGAGTGAACTCCGGGAGTTGGTGAAGGATAGGGAGGCCTGGCGTGCTACATTTCATGGGGCTGCAAAGAGTCAGACATGACTGAGTGACTGAAGTGAACTGAACTGAGAGGAGGAAGGGGCTGATTCAGGAGGTGTAGCTTAGAGGTTTGGTAGGCAGTGATGGGGTTTCCCAGGTGGCTCAGTGGTAAAGAATCCACCTGCCAATGGAGGAGAGGTAGGTTCGATCTTTGGGTCAGGAAGATCCGCTGGAGATAGAAAAGGCAACCCACTCCAGTATTCTTGCCTGGGAAATCCCATGGACAGAGAAGCCTGGTGGGCTACAGTTCATGAGGTCGCAAAAGAGATGGACATGACTTAGCAACTAAATAACAACAGGCTGTGATGATCAGCTAGATGCCAGGGAGGAAGAACAGAACAGGCAAAGGTGACATGAGGATGGGGGGCTAGGGCAAGCAGGGGATGGGGCTGAGACAGCTCTGCAGAGCCTGAGAGAGCTCAGTCCTCTGCCTGCCTCATCCTGTCGCCCTCCCATAGTCCAAGGAGCCCCAGGGCAGGTGCCGCCTGCCTCCATCTCGGGCAGGATCACCTACTGTGGCAAGGAGCACAGCAGAGCTTCCTGACAGCTGAAAGCTCAGAAAGGGCTGCAGGAGATAGCCTCGGTGACCAGCTCATGGAGAGCAGCACAGAATTCCACGACCTGGTTAAAACGGGGCGGGGAGGGGGTGCATACGAGTAAGCAGAGGCTCTCATTTCAACTGCTGCCCATTCTGGGGAGTGGACAAGATGGTGGAGGGCTGAATGGTCAAAGGTCTCTCTCTGGCTCTTGGGCAGTCTGCTCGGAACACACTCCCCACTGCCAGGAGGTGTCCCAGTGTCCTGCATACTGCTCACCCCTGCCTTCTCGCAATGGAGAACACGGACACAGCAAGCACAGTCCTTGGGACATAGCCGGTGGCCACAAACAGTAATTCTCACCTACTGTTTCCTCCTGAGCACCCCACTTCCCTGTGGGTCACTCTGAACCATGGTGTGGTCAGCAAGCCTCCCCTGAGCACCCCCAGGGAGCCTGCTATGAGTGACTATTGGGAAACAGCACAGCACATCCCAGGGAGACAGAGATGCAGTCCTGGAAGACAGGAGACATCCCAGGATGGTGCAACCAACGGCAGTAAACCAGCACAACAGGCATGGGGCACCTGGTTCTAGTTCTGGCTTGGCCAAGGCACCTACACCTCTCTGGGCTCCACCCCTGGCTCCATCTCCCTCCAGGGTTCTAGTGAGTCAGGCAGTCACATCCTTAGCAAACTACTTTCTTACAGAGGTGTGTGCTCAATCATGTCCTACTCTTTGCAACTCTATGGATTGTAGCCCACCAGGCTCCTCTGTCCATGCAGGAATACTGGAATGGGTTGCCGTTTCCTTCTCCAAGGGATCTTTCTCACCCAGGGAGCGAACCCACGTCTCCTGTGTCTCCTGCACTGGCAGGCAGAGTCTTTACCACTGTGCCACCTGAAAGCTCTTCTTACAGAGAGGTGAGCTGCGGGTGTCACTATTCTTATTTCCCAGCTCCTCTCCTCAAAAACAGGGTGAACTAAACTAGTTCCAGAACCACTCATATTTTCATGATAAAAAGCAGGAACAATGTAAAGCTTTAGCTTAATCAGGAAGCCAAACATTGTAAGCAAACAAAAGGCAAGAAAGGGCTGTTAAGGGCTCAGCATTTTGTGCAACATGAGACTTAACTACTACATCACTGGCCTGACGGACCTTAACTCCATCTTCCCATTAACATGGAAATCCTCTTTAGTGGACATTAAGTTCTACTTTTATTTCAAAAGGTCTGTTGGAAAGAGAACCTCACTGGTGTTATTTTGTGGTTTCCCTGCTCTCTGTTCCAACGAGGGAACACAGGACTCAGTGGAGCTTTAGATGCAGCCGGGGCAACTTGGGGAACCTCTCTGCCCCTTCTCTCCCCTCGCCGCCCCCCCACCAACACTCATTTTCACCCTTCTCCCTGTAACTGCCCCCATGACCGCCGCCACTGAAGGGCCGGAGGACGCGGGGGTAGGACCTGCCCACTGGCAGCCTTCTTGTTTGCCCTGCACTTTGCACTTTACCGTTTATGCACCAGTTTCACCCCTCAATTCCCTGAACTTCAGAGTGGCAACCGCCCCACTTCGTAGCTGCAGAAACTCTGGCCACCGGAAGGGAAGCGACCCCCGCCGCGTGGGTGAGGCTGGCGGTGGGGCCTCCTCTACTTCCGGGAGGGCCGGGCAGGGGTCCCGGAGGAGGCCCGCCGCCTACCGAGGCCCTCGGACTGTGCGTTCCGAGTCGTAGCCAAACACCTACCAGCCTGCCAGGAGTCCCGCCGCGCTTCCGGGGTGGGCACGTGACCGCCCACGTGACCGCCTGGGCCGGATTGTGAGCTCGCTCCGCCTTTGCCTGGCTTAGGCTTCTGCCCGCAGCCGGGCAGTTTGCTCCCGCTAGCTAACAGCGGCCGTCGAGCCCTGGCTGCGACGCTCACTTCCTGCGGGACAGTGGCTGCGGGCCTCCGGGCAACGAGGAGGGCGCCGAGGCCCACAGTGTGCAGGCTTCCCCGGCAGCCGTCGAGGCCCCTGCTGCATCGGCCGCTGCGCTGGGCCCCGCCACCTGCCTAAGCGCAAGCCGCTCCCCACCTAGGTTCCGGGAACGTCCCTATTTTACAGAGGCGAAAACTGAGGCCCAGAGAGAAGAGATCACTTGTTGAGGGCAGAGTTAGCATCAGAACGCAGGTCTCCTGGCTCCCTGCTGGTTTCTTCCTCACCCTCTGACTTTTTTTTTTTTTTTTGCTGAACCACAGTTCTAGGGTGAGAGCTGCTCTTCTGAGATTGTTTTCCTGGGTTCCTTGGAAGAGACACAATCTGCAGAAGAACCCAGTTATCCCCAGAGTTCCAACACTAGACTTTCTTTATAAGGGTTCTCAATTCATTCTGGGGATGGGGTGCACATTAGGGTCTTTGTTTTGAACCTGTGTTGGCTAGCATCTCTTACAATAGTGTATGTGGTGGAAAATTGGGAAGAGTGATGAAGATCACGGCAGGGTCGAAATTCCCACCCAAATCACCTGTTAATGCTCTGGTTCCCCCTGGGAGCTTTAAGCACAGCCCAGCAAGCAATGAGTTGGGAGGACTGGCTGGGGTACAGCAGCTGGAGCACCACTTGGGACAAGGCCGGGGCCGAGAATGAATGCCTCCACCACCTGCACGCAAAGGGAGTATCACTCTCCACTACATGGCGTCCGCCCCTCCCGGCCCACCGTAAGCCCCAGACCTTCCAGTTCTCCATTTACAGCACATAGCCCCGCTGCAGGCATCTCTCTCTGCAGCCCACAGTTGGGGTCATTCTGGCTGCGCCCTCTATATCCTGCTCTTTTCACTCATGTTTCTCTCTGTCAGAGGTTTCCTGAGCATGACTTTCAGTGGCTGAATAAATTCCATCAAATGAATGTGCTGCTGTTTAGATACTTCTGCTACTAGTAGTTTTCATTCCCACCAGCCACATATCAGCATCCTAGTTTGTCCACATCTTCACCAACACCTGTTATTGTCTATTTTAATTTAGCCATCTCTGGTAGCTCAGCTGGTAAAGAATCCCCCCGAAATGCAGGAGATCCCTGTTTGATTCCTGGGTTGGATCCCCTAGAGAAGGGAGCAGCTATCTGCTCCTGTATTCTGGCCTGGAGAATTCCATGGAGCCTGGCAGGCTACAGTCCATGGGGTCCCAAAGAGTCAGACACAGGACTGAATGACTTTTGCTTTAACTTTTCAGTGGGTGTGAAGTGATAGCTCATTGTGATTTAGATTTGCTGAGACTAATGATGCTTAGATGCTGAGACTAATGATGTTTAGCATATTTTCATGTGATTTTTTGCTATTTTCTTGGGGAAATATTTATGAAAATTCTTTGCCTGTTTTGATATTGTTCTTTTATTATCTAGTCCTAATTGTCCAAAATCACTGCAGATGGTGACTGCAGCCATGAAATTAAAACATGCTTACTCCTTGGAAGGAAAGTTATGACCAACCAGGAAGGAGAAGCTGGAATCAAGACTGCAGGGAGAAATATCAATAACCTCAGATATGCAGATGACACCACCTTGATGGCCAAATGTGAAGAGGAACTAAAAAACCTCTTGATGAAAGTGAAAGAGGAGAGTGGAAAAACTTGGCTTAAAGCTCAACATTGAGAAAACAAAGATCTTGGCATCCGGTCCCATCACTTCATGGGAAGTAGATGGGGAAACAGTGGAAACAATGTCAGACTTTATTTTTTGGGGCTCCAAAATCACTGCAGATGGTGATTGCAGCCATGAAATTAAAAGACGCTTACTCCTTGGAAGGAAAGTTATGACCAACCTAGATAGCATATTCAAAAGCAGAGACATTACTTTGCCAGCAAAGGTCCATCTAGTCAAGGCTATGGTTTTTCCAGTAGTCATGTATGGATGTGAGAGTTGGACTGTGAAGAAAGCTGAGCACTGAAGAACTGATGCTTTTGAACTGTGGTGTTGGAGAAGACTCTTGAGAGTCCCTTGGACTGCAAGGAGAGCCAACCAGTCCATTGTGAAGGAGATCAGGTCTGGGTGTTAATTGGAAGGACTGATGCTGAAGCTGAAGCTCTAGTACTTTGGCCATCTCACGCAAAGAGTTGACTCATTGGAAAAGACCCTGATGCTGGGAGGATTGGGAGCAGGAGGAAAAGGGAATGACAGAGGATGAGATGGCTGGATGGCATCACCCACTCGATGCACATTAGTTTGAGTAAACTCCAGCAGCTGGTGATAGACAGGGTGCCTGGCGTGCTGTGATTCATGGGATTGCAAAGAGTCGGACATGACTGAGCTACTGAATTGAACAATTGAACTGAATTGAAAGCAACTATATCCCAATTTATTTTTTTAAATTTTTTATTATTTTTTGTTTAGAGTTGACTCATTGGAAAAGACCCTGATGCTGGGAGGATTGGGAGCAGGAGGAAAAGGGAATGACAGAGGATGAGATGGCTGGATGGCATCACCCACTCGATGCACGTTAGTTTGAGTAAACTCCAGCAGCTGGTGATAGACAGGGTGCCTGGCGTGCTGTGATTCATGGGATTGCAAAGAGTCGGACATGACTGAGCTACTGAATTGAACAATTGAACTGAATTGAAAGCAACTATATCCCAATTTATTTTTTTAAATTTTTTATTATTTTTTGTTTGTTTTGCTTTACAATACTGTATTCGTTTTGCTATACATTGACATGAATCAGCCACGCGTGTACATGAACTCCCAATCCCAACCCCCACCTTCCTGCTCCTGCCCAACACCATCTCTCTGGATCATCCCCGTGCATCAGTCCCAAGCATCCTGCATCCTGCATCGAACCTAGACTGGCGATTTGTTTCACTTATGATATCATACATGTTACACTGCCACTCTCCCAAATCATCCCACCCTCTCCCTCTCCCAGAGTCCAAAAGGCTGTTCTATACATCTGTGTCTCTTTTGCTGTCTCGCGTACAGGTTTATCATTACGATCTTTCTAAATTCCATATATATGTGTAAGTATACTGTATTGGTGTTTTTCTTTCTGGGTTACTTCACTCTGTATAAGAAAGCTGTGGTACATATACACAATGGAGTATTACTCAGCCATTAAAAAAATACATTTGAATCAGTTCTAATGAGGTGGATGAAGCTGGAGCCGATTATACAGAGTGAAGTCACCCAGAAAGAATTTAATTATTTTTAATGATTGAGTAGTATTCCATTGAGCATATGTATCATATTTCTTCTATACAATCATTTATCAATAAATATTTAAGTTACCATCATGTTTTGTCTATTACAAATAATACTACAATGAACACTGAGGTGAATATTTCCTTTTGAATCATAGGTTTCCCTGAATATATTCCAGAAGTGAGATTGTTATAGAATCTTAGTGGCTGTACCAGTTTACATTCCCACCAACAGTGTAGATGGGTTCCCTTTTCCCCATACCCTCTCTAACATATTTATTGTTTGTAGACTTTTTGATGGTGGCCATTCAAACTGGTGTGAAGTGATATCTAATTATAGTTTTGATTTACAGTTCTGTAATAATTAGTGATATTGAGCATCTTTTCATGTGCCTTTTGCCATCTCTGTCATCTTTGGGAAAACATTTATTTAGATCGGCCCATTTTAAAATTTTTGTTGTTGTTGTTTTTCCTGCTATTGAACTGCATGAACTGTTGTATATTTTGGGGATTAATCCTTTATGAAAATAAAAATTACTTGATCATATTTAAATACGACTTAAATATATCCAACCTCAGGTTTGATCAAGTTATTTTTACTTTCATTATTCTATTTTCTGAGTTTCACCATTTTTATTGGAGATCAACATCCAGAAAGTAAAATGAGAAACTATTAAAATACATGCTTCCCTAAGATCAAACACAGTGTAATGTTATAAAATACTTGATGGTTATCTTACAGGTAGTTCACTGACTACAAGTTTAACCAAATATTAAGAATCATAAAACATGATGCAAATATAAATTCTTAAACATTTATGCTAACAAAAGATGCTTACTCCTTGGAAGAAAAGTTATGACCAACCTAGATAGCATATTCAAAAGCAGAGACAGTACTTTGCTGACTAAGGTCCATATAGTCAAGGCTATGGTTTTTCCAGTGGTCATATATGGATGTGAAAGTTGGACTGTAAAGAAGGCTGAGTGCCAAAGAATTGATGCTTTTGAACTGTGGTGTTGGAGAAGACTCTTGAGAGTCCCTTGGACTGCAAGGAGATCCAACCAGTCCATTCTGAAGGAGATCAGCACTGGGTGTTCTTTGGAAGGACTGATGCTAAAGCTGAAACTCCAGTACTTTGGCCACCTCATGCGAAGAGTTGACTCATTGGAAAAGACTTTGATGCTGGGAGGGATTGGGGGCAAGAGGAGAAGGGGATGACTGAGGATGAGATGGCTGGATGGCATCACTGACTTGATGGATGCGAGTCTGAGTGAACTCCAGGAGATGGTGATGGACAGGGAGGCCTGGCGTGCTGCGATTCATGCGGTTGCAAAGAGTCAGACACGACTGAGTGACTGAACTGACTGATTGACTGATAAACATATGTGTTTAATCATTTATCTATTATTATATAGACAGAGGATGAGATGGTTGAATGACATCATCAACTCAATGGACATGAGTTTGAGGAAACTCTGGGAGCTGGTGAAGGATAATATAGCCTAGCGTGCTGCAGTCCATGTGTTGCAAAGAGTCAGACTGGACTAAGTGACTGAACAATAAAAATATAGGTTTAAGACCTTTTTTTGTGAATGGCTTCACTGAATCGAGTTTTGTTTTGGCTTCTGTTTTGACTTCTGTTTGTGGTCTGTCTGCTTTGGTTTTATAACTATACCCATCAAATACCAACTATGATTACCACTTTATTTTTTTTTAAATGCTAAAGAGATGTCCAGAAACTTCCAAAGTAAATTGAATTTAGAATCTTCTTGCAATTTTGTGAAGTTCCCTCTATTATTTTAAATTATCTTTTCCATACATTTTTTTGTCTGCATTCTTTTTAAAAAAATAATTTTATTTATTTATTTTGCCTACACTTGGTCTTTGCTGCTGCCCCTGCTTTTTCTAGCTGTAGTGTGTGGGTTTCTCACTGCAGTGGCTTCTTTAACTGTGGAGCACATGCTCTAGGCTGCACAGGCTCAGTAGTTGTGGCACACAGGCTTAGTTGCCTCATGGCATGTGGAATCTTCCTAGACCATGTATTGAACCCATGTCCCCTGCATTGGCAGGCAGATTCTTAACCACTAGACCACCAGGGAAGTCCCTGAATTCTTTTAGTAACTCATTTTTAGCTAGTCTTTCCAAAGCATTCAATTTAGAATTCAAGAAACCATATTCTTTATTTTCATTCACTTGTGTTTGTTGATGTAACATTTCATTACACTGAGTGATTACTGTAAAACTGGGGAAAACTGACTTTTGGATGGCCACAGTGACTTTTGATATGATACAATTAACTGATGAATACATTAAGTGACCAGCAGACAGAAGGTAATCTGTAAGTTCAAGTGTTCAGCATGCAAATGGTATGAGATTGAAGTCTCAATATCAATTGTCTCCTAATTATTATACAGGAAATCTAGATAACAATCATAGGTAATCAGCAGCATTTGCAAATTATCAAACATATATGCATAACCAAAAAGATAGTATGTTATAGTGCAGGCTGGATCAAGAGCTACAAACTCTCCTCACAAGACAAATATGGCCAGCCATTGTTTTTTAATGTTTTATTGGAACACAGCTATGCTTGCACTTACCCATTTTCTGTCTCCTTTCACAAGAAAAAGATTTGTGATAAAAAGTATAGTCACAAAAAGACTATATAGCCTGCAAAGCTGAACATGTTTGCTCTCTGGCCTTTTATAGAAAAAAAAAATTGCTAATTCTTTGGCTAGACTACTGTGATATTTTCAAATGATCCCAAAATAAGTGGATCAAAACAGGCTGTTTTTGTTTCTCATTTTACTGCATAGAAGCAGATAAGCAGTTTGGGGTCAAAAAATATTTCAATTGCAGCCTCCAAAATTTCTATATCTTATGCTGTGCTATCTTGTAGTGTAAACTAGCTTTTCTTCATCATCATGACTGATGCTGGCTGACTAGCACCACCTACATATGTAAGTCCATGTGTAAGTGAAAGGAGAGGAAAGAAAGGGTAAGCATACTCCTTTTAAATAAATGATGTCAAAATTGCTCACATTACTTTCAGTCATATTTCCTGGCAAGAACTTAGTCATATAGCCATCCCTACTTGCATAAAGGTAACTACAGATCATGCTAAACCTTTGAAAGTATTGTTTTATTGATTAGTCAATAGGGAGGAAAAGTGAGCAAATGTATATGGGGGAAAGTTTCCTACACTATCACAAACATATTCAATACATTTTTTTGGTTGCCCAAACAGGGAAAGGGAGGAAAAGTAGAAATAAGGGTTGAAAAGAGAAAAACAAAAATGAGACCTTGGAAAACTTGAGGACTTCTTAGCCAGTTATGTAATGAGAACTTGGAATGTGTTGATGCCTGAGTAGTACCTGATCATCGGAGGCCACAAAGTCAGTCTCCAATCTCCATCCAGAAGAGTTGGTATGCTGAGATAAAGGTCAGGGAGCTAGAATGATGTGAAAACTTCCTTCAGTGAGGCAAATGGAGCCCTGCATTTAGGACATTTCCTTCCTCAGGAGCAGTTATATGACTCTATGGGGGAGTTTTGTAAAAAACTGGTAAGCTTGTACCTCTATGTGTGAGCATGCTGTGTTGTCTCCTATTTAAGTAATTATCTTCCTAAGCTTCCGTTTCTTTTGCCATTAAAGAAACATTACTTTCTTAACTATATCTGTTTTACTGCCAAGTGTAGCACCATCCTGTTGTGACAATGAAACAAATACTAAATTAAAGAAAAAGCTCTTTCTTAGAAACAACTAACATAGTAAATCAGCCCTGGCAAAGCCTTATTAAGGAAAAAAGTGGAAACAAAATGATCCAGTTCTAGGATTGACCAAGGACATGTAACTACACATGTGGAAGAGATAAAATGAATTATTTGAAAAATAAATTGGTAGTTTCTTCTCTTGTCCTTAATATTCTAATGTGAAATTTCCTAGAGGTCATTCCATGGCCCTCTAGTGTTTTTATCTATATTCATCTGCTTGTTGATTTCATTTTGTCTTGTATCTTTGTATAAAACTTTATTAATCCCCTAATTTCTATTCATAGCTCTGACCTCTAGTGTGATCTTCAGATTCATATATACAGCTTCCTACTTGACATTGACACTTAGATATTTAATGAACCTGTTCCAAAAACAAACTACAGCTTTACTTCCTCCACATATCTTCTCCAAATCTGTTTCCCTTGCAGCCTCTCCCATCTCCTAAATTATAACCATACCCTTCCAGTTTTTCAAATCTATTTCTTTGGAATCATACTTCACCTCTCAGGAAATGCCAAGAAATACTGTTAGTTTCATCACTGAAATATATTCAGATTTTGACCAATCCACATACCTCTACTTCTAGTACCTTGGTGCAACCACATAATCTCATACCTTTAAAAAAATAGCATTTTTATTTGTCTTCATAAATATCCTTGTCACCTCTCCAACCTAGTATTAACAGAGAAAACAAAAGAATCTCTATGGACTGAATGTCTCTACCCCTCAACCCATATGTTGAAGCCCTAATCTCCAATTTTATGGTATTTGGAGGCAGGCCTTTGGGAGAAAATCAGGTTTAGATGAGGTTACGAGGGTAGATCCCACATGATGTCATTCAGTTCAGTTCAGTTCAGTCGCTCAGTTATGTCCGACTCTTTGCGACCCCATGAATCATAGCACGCCAGCCTCCCTGTCCATCACCAACTCCCGGAGTTCACACAGACTCACGTCCATTGAGTCAGTGATGCCATCTAGCCATCTCATCCTCTGTTGTCCCCTTCTCCTCCTGCCCCCTATCCCTCCCAGCATCAGAGTCTTTGCCAAGGGGTCAACTCTTCGCATGAGGTGGCCAAAGTACTGGAGTTTCAGCTTTAGCATCATTCCTTCCAAAGAAATCCCAGGGTTGATCTCCTTCAGAATGGACTGGTTGGATCTCTTTGCACTCCAAGGGACTCTCAAGAGTTTTCTCCAACACCACAGTTCAAAAGCATCAATTCTTCTGCGCTCAGCCTTCTTCACAGTCCAACTCTCACATCCGTACATGACCACAGGAAAAACCATAGCCTTGACTAGATGGACCTTAGTCGGCAAAGTAATGTCTCTGCTTTTGAATATACTATCTAGGTTGGTCATAACTTTTCTTCCAAGGAGTAAGCGCCTTTTAATTTCATGGCTGCAGTCACCATCTGCAGTGATTTTGGAGCCCAAAAAAACAAAGTCTGACACTGTTTCTACTGTTTCCCCATCTATTTCCCATGAAGTGATGGGGCCAGATGCCATGATCTTCGTTTTCTGAATGTTGAGCTTTAAGCCAACTTTTTCACTCTCCTCTTTCACTTTCAACAAGAGGCTTTTTAGCTCCTCCTCACTTTCTGCCATAAGGGTGGTGTCATCTGCATATCTGAGGTTATTGATATTTCTCCCAGCAATCTTGATTCCAGCTTGTGTTTCTTCCAGTCCAGCGTTTCTCATGATGTACTCTGCATATAAGTTAAATAAGCAGGGTGACAATATACAGCCTTGACGTACTCCTTTTCCTATTTGGAACCAGTCTGTTGTTCCATGTCCAGTTCTAACTGTTGCTTCCTGACCTGCATACAGATTTCTCAAGAGGCAGGTCAGGTGGTCTGGTATTCCCATCTCTTTCAGAATTTTCCACAGTTTATTGTGATCCACACAGTCAAAGGCTTTGGCATAGTCAATAAAGCAGAAATAGATGTTTTTCTAGAACTCTCTTGCTTTTTCCATGATCCAGCAGATGTTGGCAATTTGATCTCTGGTTCCTCTGCCTTTTCTAAAACCAGCTTGAACATCAGGGAGTTCATGCTTCACATATTGCTGAAGCCTGGCTTGGAGAATTTTGAGCATTACTTTACTAGCGTGTGAGATGAGTGCAATTGTGTGGTAGTTTGAGCATTCTTTGGCATTGCCTTTCTTTGAAATTGGAATTAAAACTGACCTTTTCCAGTCCTGTGGCCACTGCTGAGTTTTCCAAATTTGCTGGCATGTTGAATGCAGCATTTTCACAGCATCATCTTTCAGGATTTGAAATAGCTCAGCTGGAATTCCATCACCTCCATTAGCTTTGTTCGTAGTGATGCTTTCTAAGGCCCACTTAACTTCACACTCCAGGATGTCTGGCTCTAGGTGAGTGATCACACCATCCCGATTATCTGGGTCGTGAAGATCTTTTTTGTACAGTTCTTCTGTGTATTCTTGCCACCTCTTCTTAATATCTTCAGCTTCTGTTAGGTCCAGACCATTTCTGTCCTTTATCGAGCCCATCTTTGCATGAAATGTTCCCTTGGTATCTCTAATTTTCTTGAAGAGATCTCTAGTCTTTCCCCTTTTGTTCTTTTCCTCTGTTTCTTTGCATTGATCACTGAAGAAGGCTTTCTTATCTCTTCTTGTTATTCTTTGGAACTCTGCATTCAGATGCTTATATCTTTCCTTTTCTCCTTTGCTTTTTGCTTCTCTTCTTTTCACAGCTATTTGTAAGGCTTCCTCAGATAGTCATTTTGCTTTTTTGCATTTCTTTTCCATGGGGATGGTCTTGATCATTAATGTCCTTTTAAGAAGAGGAAAAGACATCAGAGCTTCCTCTTTCTGCCATGTGAGGATACACGTGGAGGTAGATATTTATATGCCAAGAAGCAGGATCTCATTAGCTACTTAATCTGTTGACACCTTGATTTTGAATTTCCCAGTCTCCAGAAATGTGAGGTAGAAATGTTTGTTGTTAAACTACCTAGGCTATGGTGTTTTGTTCTAGCAACCCTAAGAGAATAGGACATAATCCTTTTTAAATGGGAGTACATTCTGTCCTCCATATTCATGCTGCTGCTACTGCTAAGTCACTTCAGTCGTGTCCGACTCTATGTGACCCCATAGATGGCAGTTCACCAGGCTCCCGTCCCTGGGATTCTACAGGCAAGAATCTGGAGTGGCTTGCCATTTCCTTCTCCAATGCATGAAAGTGAAAAGGTTATACATTCTCAAATTCAATCACAGATTGAAAACATTCAGAAAAGAAAATTCCAGAAAGTTCCAAATAGCAAAGCTTGAATTTACACACCAGCAACTATTTACATAGCATTTTCATTGTATTTATAACTGTCCTACATAGCATTAGGTAATGGCACCCTACTTCAGTACTCTTTTGCCTGGAAAATCCCATGGACAGAGGAGCCTGGTAGGTTGCAGTCCATGGGATTGCTAAGAGTCCGGCACGACTGAGCAACTTCACTTTCACTTTTCACTTTCGTACGCTGGAGAAGGAAATGGCAACCCACTCCAGTGTTCTTGCCTGGAGAATCCCAGGGACTGGGAAGCCTGGTGGGCTGTCGGCTATGGGGTCGCACAGAGTCGGACATGACTGAAACGACTTAGCAGCAGCAGCAGGTATTATAAGCAATCAAGATGAAAGTATATGAGAGTGATGGCACCTAAGATGGCGGAAGAATAAGATGGGGAGGCCACTTTCTCCCCCACAAATTCATCAAAAGAACATCTCAATGCTGAGTAAAATCTACAGGGCAACTTCTGAATGCTGGCAGAGGACATCAGGCATCCAGAAAAGCAGAACATTGTCTTCAAAAACAGGTAGGAAAAATACAAAAGATGAAAAAAGAAACAAAGGAGGTAGGGAGGGAGCTCCGTCCCAGGAAGGGAGTCTTGTCCCAGGAAGATAGTTTTAAAAAGAGAGAAGTTTCCAAACACCAGGAAACACTCTTACTGCCGAATCTGTGGTGAGCCTTGGAAGCACAGAGGGCAACATAACAGGGAAGAGAAACAAATGGGTGATTAAGACCAACAGATTACGAGCCCAAAGGTAACTCCCCCAGCGGAGAGGCAGAGCAGATGCCTGCATCCACCACTAGCAAGTGGAGACGTGGGCGGCAGTGCTTCTTAAGAATTGGGCCAGAACGCCCCGCGCGTAACCAGAGCGAACTAACTCAGCTAGCACACCAGACTGTGGGAAAAGACTGGCTGAATGGATGCAAAAACAAAACCCCTATATATGCTGCCTACAAGAGACCCACCTCAAAACAAGGGACACATACTGACTGAAAGTGAAGGAAATTGAAACTGTAATCAGAAACCTTCCAGCAAACAAAAGCCCAGGTCCACACGGTTTTACAGCTGAATTCTACCAAAAATTTCGAGAACAGCTAACACCTATCCTACTCAAACTCTTCCTGAAAATTGCAGAAGAAGGTAAACTTCCAAACTCATTCTATGAGGCCACCATCACCCTAATACCAAAACCTGACAAAGACGCCACAAAAAAAAAAAAAAAAAAATACAGGCCAGTATCACTGATGAACATAGATGCAAAAATCCTTAACAAAATTTTAGCAATCAGAATCCAACAACACATTAAAAAGATCATACACCATGACCAAGTGGGCTTTATCCCAGGGATGCAAGGATTCTTCAATATCCGCAAATCAATCAATGTAATTCACCACATTAACAAATTGAAAAATAAAAACCATATGATTATCTCAATAGATGCAGAGAAGGCTTTCGACAAAATTCAACATCCATTTATGATAAAAACTCTTCAGAAAGCAGGAATAGAAGGAACATACCTCAACATAATAAAAGCTATATATGACAAACCCACAGCAAACATTCTCCTCAATGGTGAAAAATTGAAAGCATTTCCCCTAAAGTCGGGAACAAGACAAGGGTGCCCACTTTCACCGCTACTATTCAACATAGTTCTGGAAGTTTTGGCCACAGCAATCAGAGCAGAAAAAGAAATAAAAGGAATCCAGATTGGAAAAGAAGAAGTAAAGCTCTCACTGTTTGCAGATGACATGATCCTCTACATAGAAAACCCGAAAGACTCCACCAGAAAATTACTAGAGCTAATCAATGAATATAGTAAAGTTGCAGGATATAAAATCAATACACAGAAATCCCTTGCATTCCTATACACTAATAATGAGAAAGTAGAAAAAGAAATTAAGGAATCAATTCCATTCACCATTGCAACGAAAAGAATAAAATACTTAGGAATATACCTACCTAAAGAAACTAAAGACCTATATATAGAAAATTATAAAACACTGATGAAAGAAATCAAAGAGGACACTAATAGATGGAGAAATATACCATGTTCATGGATCGGAAGAATCAATATAGTGAAAATGAGTATACTACCCAAAGCAATCTACAGATTCAATGCAATTCCTATCAAGATACCAGCGGTGTTTTTCACAGAGCTAGAACAAATAATTTCACAATTTGTATGGAAACACAAAAAACCTCGAATAGCCAAAGCCATCTTGAGAAAGAAGAATGGAACTGGAGGAATCAACCTGCCTGACTTCAGGCTTTACTACAAAGCCACAGTCATCAAGACAGTATGGTACTGGCACAAAGACAGAAATATAGATCAATGGAACAAAATAGAAAGCCCAGAGATAAATCCACACACCTATGGACAGCTTATCTTCGACAAAGGAGGCAAGAATATACAGTGGATTAAAGACAATCTTTTTAACAAGTGGTGCTGGGAAAACTGGTCAACCACTTGTAAAAGAATGAAATTAGATCACTTTCTAACACCATACACAAAAATAAACTCAAAATGGATTAAAGATCTAAACGTAAGACAAGAAACTATAAAACTCTTAGAGGAGAACATAGGCAAAACACTCTCTGACATAAATCACAGCAGGATCCTCTATGATCCACCTCCCAGAATACTGGAAATAAAAGCAAAAATAAACAAATGGGATCTAATTAAAATTAAAAGCTTCTGCACAACAAAGGAAACTATAAGCAAGGTGAAAAGACAGCCTTCTGAATGGGAGAAAATAATAGCAAATGAAGCAACTGACAAACAACTAATCTCAAAAATATACAAGCAGCTTATGCAGCTCAACTCCAGAAAAATAAATGACCCAATCAAAAAATGGGCCAAAGAACTAAATAGACATTTCTCCAAAGAAGACATACGAATGGCTAACAAACACATGAAAAGATGCTCAACATCACTCATTATCAGAGAAATGCAAATCAAAACCACAATGAGGTACCATTTCACACCAGTCAGAATGGCTGCGATCCAAAAGTCAACAAGCAATAAATGCTGGAGAGGGTGTGGAGAAAAGGGAACCCTCTTACACTGTTGGTGGGAATGCAAATTAGTACAGCCACTATGGAGAACAGTGTGGAGATTCCTTAAAAAATTGCAAATAGAACTGCCTTATGATCCAGCGATCCCACTGCTGGGCATACACACCAAGGAAACCAGAATTGAAAGAGACACGTGTACCCCAATGTTCATTGCGGCACTGTTTATAATAGCCAGGACATGGAAGCAACCTAGATGTCCATCAGCAGATGAATGGATAAGAAAGCTGTGGTACATATACACAATGGAGTATTACTCAGCTATTAAAAAGAATACATTTGAATCAGTTCTAATGAGGTGGATGACGCTGGAGCCGATTATACAGAGTGAAGTAAGCCAGAAAGAAAAACACCAATACAGTATACTTACACATATATATGGCATTTAGAAATATGATAAATCTGTATGTGAGACAGCAAAAGAGACACAGATGTATCGAACAGCCTTTTGGACTCTGTGGGAGAGGGAGAGGGTGGGATGCTTTGGGAGAGTGGCAGTGCAACATGTATGATATCATAAGTGAAATGCATCGCCAGTCTAGGTTCGATGCAGGATGCTTGGGACTGATGCATGGGGATAATCCAGAGAGAGGGTGTGGGCCGGGAGAGGGGAGGTGGGGGTCGAGATTGGGAGTTCATGTACACTCGTGGCTGATTCATGTCGATGTATAGCAAAACGAATACAGTATTGTAAAGCAAAACAAACTAAAAAATAAAAATTAATTTAAATTAAAAAAAGTATATGAGAGGATGTGCAAAGGTTATATGCAAATACTGCACCATTTTATATAAGTGACCTGAGCATTTGCAGACTTTGTTATTATTTACAAGAGAAACTAAGTTCATATTACTCTTCTGCTAAAACTGCAATGGCTGGCCAGTTCCTCACAATAGATTCTAAAGTCCTTAAAATGACCTCTAAAGTTTTAGGTCACTGGATTCAAATTACTGCCCTGACTTCCTTTTCTCTTTCTCTTTTCCTGGCTCTCAACATTGCAGTTACACTGGTCTCCAAGAACTTCCTGAATCTCCCAAGCAAACTCCATATTCAGGACTGTGATCCCACTCTCCTCCCTGTCTAGTATGCTCTTGCTCCTTATAGCTGTTTGGCCAACTCCCAAACCTACTTCAAGTCTGCTCAAATCTTACCCTCCCAATGAGACCTACCTTTCCCACACTATTTAATAGCACATTTCTCCTGTCCCTGGTGGCTCAGATGGTAAAGAAACTGCCTGCAATGCAGGAGACCTGAGTTTGATCCCTGGGTTAGGAAGATCCCCTGGAGAAGGCATGGCAACCCACTTTCATATTTCTGTGTAGAGATAGATAAGCCTACTGGGCTACAGTTCATGGGGTCACAAAGAATTGGACATTTCTGAACCATTAGGCAGGAGATTATGGGATTATTCTGTCCACTCTGACCCAAGAAGCTGTAAATCCACTTTCCTGCTCTACTAATACTTTTTCTTCTATAGAACGTATCATCTTCAAATATATTTTATAATTTGCTCATTATATTCACTTTTACTATCTATCTCTCATTATCTAAAATATAAGCTCCTCAAGGGTAGAGATCTTTGCTTTCTTCTCTGATATACTTCAAGCACCTGAAATAAGGCCTGGTGCTGAGGTAGGAAATGCTGGATTGATGAACAGGCCTGGACAAATTAATGGTAATCTAAGTTACAATTATATGTGCTGACTATCCCAAAGTATGTATAGATTCATGGCATTTATTAAATGTGCAGTTTAGGAAAAGATAATATGAAGTTAGAGAAAATGTATAAGTTGCTAGTCTTCTTCTACAAGGGATGCCAAAGAACAACAAAAAAAGAACTTCTCAGGGTAGATTTGGGTATTGTTTGCAGCCAAAGCCAGAAAAAAGAACCTCTTCAAAACTTTGCTTGGATCCAAATATGTAAATGTACCATATATTTATACAGTATATTTATGTCTGCACTGCTAGACAATACACAGCCCTTTCTAGTTTTTTAAAAAACCACAGAATTATAAAAGATGGGTTGGAGTAACACACAATTATAAAATCAAAGTAGTACTTGCCTACTTGCCTTAAAGTGTATATATCTCCATGTTTTTGGTGTGAAAAAGGAAAGCAAATGGCACTTCTGAACTCATTTTTAGAATAAGAAAATAGAGTCATTTCAAAATTATTTCATATTGGATTTTTTGTTGATTTTCATATGAAGAGGAATATTGAATTTCTCATAGGATCATATAATGACTATTAGTAGGTTTTTTTCTTAGCATTTAATGAACTGTAAGCATAATGTGATGAAAAGATTGTTTCTATTGGCCAAATCTTTCATTTGGTTGTTGATTCGTATGTTCTACTTTAAAACAAGTCACTGTGACCTCTGGGAACCTAAATCTTCAAAAGATCTATTAAATATATCAATTTCCTATGTCAGAACCAAAGTAAGAATTTTGCATCTTTAATTTACCTGCATAATACCTTTTCTTCATACTTAACACTTATGTTACTGAAAAACCAGTGGAGTGGAGAGGAAGGAGTGTGAATCATGAGGAAGCCTTTCCAGGCTGCTGATACAGCTGTTGCTGCATCTGGGACACCAAGTGGACTCTGGAACAGATGTAGCCTTGGGGAACATTTTCTTCTTTACAGAGTAATTACTAACCAGACTGAAAACCATTTTAAGTATTCTATTACCAGAAAATGATCTCATTCTTACCTCTTTAAAGGTTTTATTGCACTACATAAGTACATACTCAGGAGAACATTTTGTATGTGTGTGTGTGTGCACATATGTGTTTTCAGCATATGCGGTTTACATGATTCTGAACATCTACATTATAAAGTTATTTACAAACAAAAACTACTCTAGACTAGTGTGCTTTCTCCAGCAGTCAGTTAGTGAGAGTCCTTCTAGTTGTTCAGCATCTGCATTTCAGAGTTGATTTGATCTTGCTATTTAATACATGATCTCATTTTGTTCTCATAACAGTGTTTTGAATTAGGTATTTTACCTCTGTTTTAATGGAGAAGTTTAAACTACATGTGTTTTCTGGATCTGAACATATACTCCTCCAAAGTGTCAGCAGCTTGTCATATTTATCATTCACTGACGTCTTACCATCTTCTCAAGGGACAGTTCTATGTGACTTTCACTCTCTTCAAACCTCCAAACACATGGAGCACATCAATTTGGAATCTGATTGAATAAGCTTGTGAGAGATCAAGAGAGGCAGGGAGCCAAGATGAAAAATATATTCCTGGATTAGATAATCAGAATGATGAATATAGGATATTCCTAAAGGATAAACTATTACTTACATAAGTAATTGGCTCACAGATGTTTAATTGGGTAAACCCAACTAACTTAATACCATAACCTTAATGAAGAAGAATCATGGGTCCCTTATAGGCGAAACTGAAGAATCATGTGGCTGAAGAAAAGCCAGCAAAGAGGAAAATGAAACAAGAGAGGTGAGCATAAGGCAAGTACAAGAGGAGATCAGTGTGCAGAGGTTTTCTGGAATATAATTGGTATTTGTTTTCATCTAAGTGCAATGAGAAGCCAAATAGTAAAATCAATCCAAGCTTTACTTATTGAATAAATTTATAAGGATTACTGGAAAATTTGAGTTAAATGGTAAGCAGAAACCTGGAATTAAATGCAGAGATTTTAGATTTCTTCCTCATACTAAAAACATGAATTAATTTTCAGTGATCAATCTCGGGAAGTAAAATGTAATAAATTTATGAACAGTTTTATAGTAACAAGTAGTGATACACTGTAACTAAAGATTGTACTCTTGCATTTAATTATCCCTACAAATGAAGTTTATTTTAGCCTTTAAAATTCACAGTGAATTATAAATCTGGTTTTCATTTCAAAAGGTTTGTTACCATTATACATTTGTAAGATACAATTCATCATTGTATATGAGGGATTGGAAAATATTTGGAAGAATCAGGAATTTCTTCCACATTGATTTAAAAAGGAAAAAAAAAAAGGCAAATAGCGTAAAGCATTGCATAGTCATTCAATTTCTTTTCTATTAAGATTTTTCCACCGTGCTTTCTTTGTTTTTACTTAAAATGTCTTTATTTTGCCTTCATCATTTTCTCATATAATCTTTATTGAAATATAATTCATGTGCCATAAAATTAATCCTCCTAAAATATTTGATTCAATGTTTTTAGTATATTTTAACAAGATTATACAACCACCAATACCATAACTCCAAAATATTTTCATAACTTTATCCATTATCAGTCATTCCCCATTCCCCAAATCCTCAGCACCTGGTGGTTATTAATCTACTTTCTATCAGTATTAATTTGTATTCTGGACAGTTCATATAAATGAAGCCTACAATCTGTGATTTTTCATTTCTGGCTTCTTTCAGTTAGCATAATATTTTCAAGGATCATCAATAATATAGCATGAATCAGTACTTCATTACTTTTTATGGGTAAATAAGACTGAATTTTGTAGATACAGCACATTTATCCATTGGTCAGTTGATGGACATAAGAGTCTTTCATTATGGAGGTTACTAATAATGATGCTATGAACATTGATGTACAGGTTTTCTAGACATGTTTTTAATTATCTTGAGTATAAGCTATTTGGTAACTTTCTATGTTTAATCGTTTAAGGAACATCCAAACTGTTTGAGGGCTTCAGTATCTCCACATTCTCATTAACACTTGTTTTCGTCTATCTTTTTGATCATAGCCAAACTAGTGAGTGTAAACTGCTCATTCATTGGGGTTTTGATTTGCATTTCAACAAGCATAAGACAACCCTCTGGATGGGGAAAATATTTGCAAATGATATGACCAACAGGGGATTAATGTCCAAAATACATAAATGGATTCTATAACTCAATATAAAAATGATCTGATTAACAAATGGCCAGAAGACTTGAATAGAAATTTTTCCAAAGAAGACATGCAGATGGCCAACAGGTACATAAAAAGCTGTTCAACATCACTTATCAGAGAAATGCAAATCAAAACCACAATAAAGTATCACCTGACATCTGTCAGAATGACTGTCATCAAAAAGTCGACAAATAACAGATATTAGCAAGGATATGGAGAAAAGGAAACTCTTGTACACTGTTGATGTGAATGTAAATTGGTGCATCCATTATGGAAAGCACTATAGAGGTTCCTCAAAAATCTGGAAATAGAAATATCATATCATCCAGCCTTTCCACTCCTGGGTATATATATGAAGAAAATGAAAAAAAAAAAACAAACTAATTTGAAAAGGTACGTGTATCTGAAGTATCTATAGGAGCATTACTTCTAATAGCCAAGATACGGAAGCAACTTGTGTCTGTCAACACATGGTGGATAAAGAAGTTATATATATATATATAATATATATATATATATCACACACATACATACATACACACATATACACAGTGGAATAATAGTCATAAAAGATGATTTATTTTTTCTATTTGCAACAACATGGGTCAAGTGGAGGGTATTATGCTTGGTGAAATAAGTCAGAGAAAAACAAACACTGTGTGTTACCAATTGTATGTGGAATCTCAAAATTGAATGAATGAATATCACAAAATTGATACAGACTGATAGATACAGAGAACATACTGCTGGTTACCAGAGGGGAGAATGAAGGGAGGAGAGGCAAAATGGTAATAGAGGATTAAGAGGTAGAAACTACTGTGGATAAAATAAATAAGCTGCAAGGATACACTGTACATATTGGGAATATAGCCAATATTTTATAATAACTTTCATTTCAGTTCAGTTGCTCAGTCGTGTCCAATTACTTGCGACCCCATGAATCTCAGCACGCCAGGCCTCCCTGTCCATCACCAACTCCCGGAGTTCACTCAGACCCACGTCCATTGAGTCTGTGATGCCATCCAGCCATCTCATCCTCCGTTGTCCCCTTCTCCTCCTGCCCCCTATCCCTCCCAGCATCAGAGTCTTTTCCAATGAGTCAACTCTTCACAGGAGGTGGCCAAAGTACTGGAGCTTCAGCTTTAGTATCATTCCTTCCAAAGAAATCCCAGGGTTGATCTCCTTCAGAATGTACTGGTTGGATCTCCTTGCACTCCAAGGGACTCTCAAGAGCCTTCTCCAACACCACAGTTCAAAAGCATCAATTCTTCGGCACTCAGCCTTCTTCACAGTCCAACTCTCACATCCATACATGACCACAGGAAAAACCATAGCCTTGACTAGATGGACCTTAGTCGGCAAAGTAATGTCTCTGCTTTTGAATATACTATCTAGGTTGGTCATAACTTTTCTTCCAAGGAGTAACCGCCTTTTAATTTCATGGCTGCAGTCACCATCTGCAGTGATTTTGGNGCTCAGCCTTCTTCACAGTCCAACTCTCACATCCATACATGACCACAGGAAAAACCATAGCCTTGACTAGACGGACCTTAGTCGGCAAAGTAATATCTCTGCTTTTGAATATACTATCTAGGTTGGTCATAACTTTTCTTCCAAGGAGTAAGTGTCTTTTAATTTCATGGCTGCAGTCACCATCTGCAGTGATTTTGGAGCCCAAAAAAATAAAGTCTGACACTGTTTCCACTGTTTCCCCATCTATTTCCCATGAAGTGATGGGACCAGATGCCATGATCTTCATTTTCTGAATGTTGAGCTTTAAGCCAACTTTTTCACTCTCCTCTTTCACTTTGATCATGAGGCTTTTTAGCTCCTCTTCACTTTCTGCCTTAAGGGTGGTGTCATCTGCATATCTGAGGTTATTGATATTTCTCTCGGCAATCTTGATTCCAGCTTGTGTTTCTTCCAGTCCAGCATTTCTCATGATGTACTCTGCATAGAAGTTAAATAAGCAAGGTGACAATATACAGCCTTGACGTACTCCTTTTCCTATTTGGAACCAGTCTGTTGTTCCATGTCCAGTTCTAACTGTTGCTTCCTGACCTGCATACAGATTTCTCAAGAGGCAGGTTAGGTGGTCTGGTATGCCCATCTCTTTCAGAATTTTCCACAGGTTATTGTGATCCACACAGTCAAAGGCTTTGGCATAGTCTTATTATTTCAGTTATTTCAAAATGCTCTTCTCTCTTCAAACTCCACTTTCAGCCCTGGTAGAGTCCATGGAGCTATTAGTGGACAGTGTTGAGCCTGAAGGAAGTAACTTACTAATTATCACCTGGCTTTGGTGACTCAGACAGTAAAGAATCTACCTATAATGCGGGAGACCTGGGTTTGATCTCTGGGCTGGGAAAATGCTCTGGAGAAGGAAATGGCAACTCACTCCTGTACTCTTGCATGGAAAGTTCCATGGATGGAGGAGCCTAGTAGGCTACAATCCAGGGGTTGCAAAGAACCGGACACGACTGAGAGACTTTTCCTTCCTTTCCTTTACCTGACTCTCACTCCAGCACTGTGTTCAGGAAATGCGTATTTCTGTGCTTTCCTTTCCTAGGGTATTCTGAGCCTAAAAAAGAAACCCTAGAATAAATTACTTCCAATCCCAGGTCCTAATGCTTAAATATTTCCTAAGACAATCACCAACTGAGACCAGCTATTTTACAGTGTCAGCTGGATTTGCCTAAAAACAAAGAAAAACTTCAGCACAACTAAACCCATTAAGTTGGAAAGAATTGTAAGGCTCATTAAATTTGCAGAGAAAAGGAGAAAGACAAAACTTTCCAAGTCCTCTGATCATGGCCCATTGTGGAGAAAAAGGCAATTTATAAAAAAGGGATCTTTAATCAAAATATAACAAAGTCTGACCTTTAAAAGGAGGAATTGAATAATCAGCCTGGAAAATAATTTTTTTGTAATAAATTCTCCCAGCTGCACAGAAGTCCTTTGGTTGCTGGCCAGTGGAACACTGGTATAGGCTTATCTTAGCAGAGTGGCATTGAAGCTGCTTTTTAAATACTGGGGAATGGTGAGGAATCTGATTCTTCAGTGTGGTACAGAGCACATGCTTACAAAAAAAAAAAAAAAAAAGTGAGGTGCAACCACATGACTTGGAGCTGCAGACGGTGAAATGCAGCAGAGTCCCCGAGTTACTGGCAGATCCCAAATTCTGGCCTTCAAAGTCTTCTTCTTTTTGTGATGTGGGGATTTTAGTTGGATTACACTGAGATGCCTGGAAAACACCAATTCCCAATGAAAAACACAAGGGGCTCCATGAGGGCATTGGCTGAGAGCAACTTTGGCCTGTAAAACTTGGCCTTAAGAGTTGGCTAATGTTGTCACACACACAGAAAAGGCCATCCTGCCTGTTTCAGACTTTCTTGTTTTTTTAGTTTTCAAACTTCTCTTCTCTCACAACTTCATTTCTCGCAGCAGACAACCAAAACCAACGATTACCAGATACCGACATAATGAAAGAAAACAATTACAAAAGAGAAATGGATGAGGGGAAGGACAAATACAGGGAAATTTCATCTCCATGAAATGCCTGTGTATTTAAGAACCATGTTAATTTTATTTCACAAGGAAATTCAAAGCATTTAAATGAAAATATACTTCAAAGGACTGTCTGCTCTGACCTTGATAACCCAACCACAACCCTAGCTGGCCAAGAGAAACCAAGCACAAAGTGGAATTCCCACAGGGGCAAGAGGAGGAAAAGTGTTGAATTCAAAGTAGAGCAATCCAGGTTCTTCTCCTCTGAGCCATGAACTCCAAACATGACTCGATGTTATTACCACCCTTATCATTATGGGTTGAATTGTGCCCACTTCCAAATTCATATGCTGAAATCCTCATCCCCACTATCTAAGAATGTGACCTTATTGGGAAATATGATCATTACATATGTAATTAGTTAAAATGAAGCCCTAATACAATATGACCAATGTCCTCATTAAAGGGGGAATTTTGGAGACAGGTAGACAAACATACTGGAAAAGGAAATGGCTACCCACTCCAGGATTCTAGCCTGGAGAATTCCATGGACAGAGGAGCCTGGTGGGCTACAGTCAATGGGGTGGCAAAGAGTCAAGTATGACTGAGCAACTAACACACACACACACACACAAACACACACACACAGGAAAAAGACCATGTCAACATGAAGACACAGAGCAAGGTGATGGAGCAGAAGCCAAGGAATGCCAAAACTGCCAGGAAACCACCAGAAGTTAGAGGAGAGGCAATGAACCAGATTTTTCCTCACTTCAGAAGCAACCAACCCTACTAACAACTTGACCTCAGCTTTCTAAGTTTCAGATCTGTGAGACCATAGTTGTTTAAACCACCCAGTTTGTGGCACTTCAGTATGACTGTCTCAGCACATAAATACACTTATATACCTAATGGAGTTGTGCAAGTCCTCTGATTAATTAAACCCAATCCACAAGCCCCCCTATGTGTCAGCCACTGAGATGGGCTCTGTGGATGCAGAGGGCATCAGGCCATGGTTCTCAGCCCCTTGGATCTGTGATCTCAAACAACATATCAGGTAGGCATTGTTATTTAGCACTTGATAAGCTACAGAGTTATCCAAATTTGCTGGCCTATTGAGTGTAGCACTTTCACAGCATCATCTTCCAGGATTTGAAATAGCTCAACTGGAATTCTGTCACTTCCACTAGCTTTGTTCATAATGATGCTTTCTAAGGCCCACTTGACTTCACATTCCAGGATGTCTGGCTCTAGGTGAGTGATCACACCATCATGATTATCTTAGTCATGAAGATCTTTTTTGTACAGCTCTTCTGTGTAGTCTTGCCACCTCTTCTTAATATCTTCTGCTTCTGTTAGGTCCATGCCATTTCTGTCCTTTATCAAGCATGTCTTTGCATGAAGTGTTCCCTTGGTATCTCTAATTTTCTTGAAGAGATCTCTAGTCTTTCCCATTCTGTTGTTTTCCTCTATCTCTTTGCATTGATTGCTGAGGAAGGCTTTCTTATCTCTTCTTGCAATTCTTTGGAACTCTGCATTCAGATGCTTGTATCTTTCCTTTTCCCCTTTGCATTTCACTTCTCTTTTCACAGCTATTTGTGACAGCCATTTTGGTTTTTTGCATATCTTTTCCATGGGGATGGTCTTGATCCCTGTCTCCTGTACAATGTCACAAACCTCATTCCATAGTTCATCAGGCACTCTATCTATCAGATCTAGACCCTTAAACCTGTTTCTCACTTCCACTGTATAATCACAAGGGATTTGATTCAGGTCATACCTGAATGGTCTAGTGGTTTGCCCTACTTTCTTCAATTTCAGTCTGAATTTGGCAATAAGGAGTTCATTTTCTGAGCCACAGTCAGCTCCTGGTCTCGTTTTTGCTGACTGTATAGAGCTTCTCCATCTTTGGCTGCAAAGAATATAATCAATCTGATTTCGGTGTTGACCATCTGGTAATGTCCATGTGTAGAATCTTTTCTTGTGTTGCTGGAAGAGGGTGTTTGCTATGACCAGTGCATTTTCTTGACAAAACTCTATTAGCCTTTGCCCTGCTTCATTCTATACTCCAAGGCCACATTTGCCTGTTACTCCAGGTGTTTCTTGACTTCCTACTTTTGCATTCCAGTCCCCAAGAATGAAAAGGACATCTTTTTGGGGTGTTAGTTCTAAAAGGTCTTGTAGGTCTTCATAGAACCATTCAACTTCAGCTTCTTCGGCATTACTGGTTGGGGCATAGACTTGGATTACTGTGATATTGAAAGGTTTCCCTTGGAAACGAACAGAGATCATTCTGTCGTTTTTGAGATTGCATCCAAGTACTGCCTTTCAGACTCTTTGGTTGACCATGATGGCTACTCCGTTTCTTCTGAGGTACTCCTGCCTGCAGTAGTAGATATAATGGTCATCTGAGTTAAATTCACCCATTCCAGTCCATTTTAGTTCGCTGATTCCTAGAATGTCGACATTCTCTCTTACCATCTCCTGTTTGACCACTTCCAATTTGCCTTGATTCATGGACCTGAAATTACAGGTTCCTATGCAATACTGCTCTTTACAGCATCAGACCTTGCTTCTATCACCAGTCACATCCACAGCTGGGTATTGTTTTTGCTTTGGCTCCATCCCTTCATTCTTTCTGGAGTTATTTCTCCACTGATCTCCAGTATCTTATTGGGCACCTACTGACCTGGGGAGTTCCTCTTTTAGTATCCTATCATTTTGCCTTTTCATACTGTTCATGGGGTTCTCAAGGCAAGAATACTGAAGTGGTTTGCCATTCCCTTCTCCAGTGGACCACATTCTGTCAGACCTCTCCACCATGCCCATTCGTCTTGGTTGGTCTCATGGGCATGGCTTAGTTTCACTGAGTTAGACAAGGCTGTGGTCTGTGAGATTAGATTGACTAGTTTTCTATAAATATAGTTTCAGTGTGTCTGCCCTCTGATGCCCTCTTGCAACACTTACCATCTTACTTGGGTTTCTCCTACCTTGGACGTGGGATATCTCTTCACGGCTGCTCCAGCAAAGCGCAGCTGCTGCTCCTTACCTTGGACGAGGGGTATCTCCTCACCACCGCCCTTCCTGATCTTGAACGTGGAATAGCTCCTCTAAGCCCTCCTGTGCTGCATCTCACACACTAGTAAAGTAATGCTCAAAATTCTCCAAGCCAGGCTTCAGCAATATGTGAACCGTGAACTCCCTGATGTTCAAGCTGGTTTTAGAAAAGGCAGAGGAACCAGAGATCAAATTGCCAACCTCTGCTGGACCATCAAAAAAGCAAGAGAGTTCCAGAAAAACATCTATTTCTGCTTTCTTGACTATGCCAAAGCCTTTGACTGTGGATCACAATAAACCGTGGAAAATGGTGAAAGAGATGGGAATACCAGACCACCTGATCTGCCTCTTGAGAAACCTGTATGCAGGTCAGGAAGCAACTGTTAGAACTGTACATGGACCAACAGACTGGTTCCAAATAGGAGAAAGAGTACGTCAAGGCTGTATATTGTCCCCCTGCTTATTTAACTTATATGCAGAGTACATCATGAGAAATGCTAGGCTGGAAGAAGCACAAGCTGAAATCAAGATTGCCAGGAGAAATATCAGTAACCTCAGATATGCAGATGACACCACCCTTATGGCAGAAAGTGAACAGGAACTGAAAAGCCTCTTGATGAAAGTGAAAGAGGAGAGTGAAAAAGTTGGCTTAAAGCTAAACATTCAGAAAATGAAGATCATGGCATCTGGTCCCATCACTTCATGGGAAATAGATGGGGAAACAGTAGAAACAGTGTCAGACTTTCTGTTTTGGGCTCCAAAATCACTGCAGATGGTGATTGCAGCCATGAAATTAAACACTCCTTGGAAGAAAAGTTATGACCAACCTAGATAGCATATTGAAAGCAGAGACATTACTTTGCCAACAAAAGTCCGTGTGGTCAAGGCTATGGTTTTTCCAGTAGTCATGTATGGATGTGAGAGTTGGACTGTGAAGAAAGCTGAGCACCAAGAATTGATGCTTTTGAACTGTGGTGTTGATGAAGACTCTTGAGAGTCCCTTGGACTGCAAGGCGATCCAACCAGTCCATTCTGAAGGAGATCAGCCCTGGGATTTCTTTGGAAGGAATGATTATAAAGCTGAAACTCCAGTACTTTGGCCACCTCATAAGAAGAGTTGACTCATTGGAAAAAATTCTGGTGCTGGGAGGGATTGGGGGAAGGAGGAGAAGGTGACAACAGAGGATGAGATGGCTGGATGGCATAACCGACTCGATGAACATAAGTTTGAGTGAACTCCAGGAGATGGTGATGGACAGGGAGGCCTGGCATGCTGCGATTCATGGGGTCGCAAAGAGTCGGACACGACTGAGTGACTGGACTGAACTGAACTGATGCTATAGAGTGTAAATTATGTACTGAAAACCTAAGTTTTAAATAAGAATATGAAATATCTAATTAATACATTTTGTATCAGTTATGTGTTGAAATGATGTTTTAGATATTTGGGTTAAATAAAGTACATTATTAAAATTAATTTATACAATTTCTGTTCAATTTTTTAATTTGACTATGAAAATATTTTCAATTATATGTGTCATTGTCAAGATAGATCTATTGGACAGCATTGCTCTAGGAGCTTCCAGATCAAGGGGTGGAGTAAACCCAGAACCAAGTAATAGCCTTGTGTCAAGGTGGTTGAGAAAGTATCTTTACAAGTCTGCAGAAGCCTGGAGGAAGAAATAAACCAACACAAAGAGGGTAGCAGGGTGTGCCAAGGCCCCGGTCTGGCCCTTTGGGAGAATCGCAAAGAAGTCTTTTCGCTATCCAACAGTTCTCTGTGGAGGAGTGAGAGGTGAAAATGAAAACCCTGAAACAGTGGCATCAACTGAACACTCACAGGGTGCCAGCATGGGGCTGAATGTTCATACATATTTTACTAATTTAATGCTCATTGCAGCTGCATGAGTTAGGCGCCCATTATTCTCACTGTATAGATGAGGAAACCGAGGCCTGAAGTGTTAAGTTCATTGTCCAGGGCAATTCAGGACAAGGGTCTAAGTCTGAGCCTGGACTAGCAGGTAAGAACCAGCTTGCTCTTGAAGGAGCTGTTTATCATACTAACGTATAAAATTAAGGTAGGTGCACAGAAGGGAAGGAGAGAGTGGGGACATTCATTCATTTATCTCGGAGACAATGAGGAGGCTACAGAAAGATTTAAAGCAAAAGTCTGGCATGAGCAGATTTGACTTTGAGAACAGGGGGAGCTCTGGAGTCTGTGAAGAGTGGTGAGGCTAGAGATTCTGTGTTCACATAAGAAGCTGGTTCTTTCTCCTAACCCAGAAATAAGATAATCCAGAGAGCTTCCTGTTACCGTGGCCTTTGAGGGATATAGTGCCCTCAGGAGGCACTTGGCAGACAGAAGACAAAGTGATCTGAGGACACAGAGCTGGTCTGACTGAGGCCAGTGGCAGGTGACGCAGAGCTCTCTCCTGTCTTCCTCAGAAGCTGCTCTTCTTTGACATCACCCATCCCCAGATGACACTTCAAGTCAAGGGAAAGGCTTGTATCAATAGTAGGATAACAGAAGAAATAAATGAGACTTCTGCTTTGGAGGTCCACCTCAGCACCAGAGTGATGCTAGGTTTTACCTCCAGGTTCCAGGCCTTTTTAGCTTCCCTGGGGTCCCCTCACATGTTTTTTCCCCATTTCTGAGGCTTCTTTATGTGTGGGATGTATCACATCTTTCCTCCAATAGTAACAAAGAAGAAATGACTCTCAGGAAGCAACACTATTGATTCTTTAAAGCACAACTTTTCATACAGTGGTGCTTAGAGTGTCATGCCTCAAAGATCACAATTGTTTTAATTTGCCCCTGGTTCTCTCTACCACAAGCTCCATTCTGTGTGTTCTTACCCTCAGAACCTCATACACCACACTGATGGGCAAACATGATGATCAGGTAGTTTGTTGATATATCACTGCAAGTGATACGCACATTCACAGATCTGGAAAAAAACTATTAAATGTTAAACTTCATATACAAACCAGCTGCTAAAGATAAATGGGGATAATTGACTTTTTAACTGACTTCTTATATGATCCTGATGAGTTACTGAGCTTCTTAAGGTGATTCACAAAGACTTAGCATCCTGATCATTTAAGGGGGAAAAAACTAGTAACAGTAAATTATTAAAGCTTGTGATCAGGAAATAACTTCTATTTCAATTGTTTTGATACTGATGTTTATGCGAGACAAAAGAAGAGTCAGTCACTTAAGGATTTTTTTGGAGGGTCATTGTTAAATCAAACAATTATACTAATTAATGATAAAGATATATGTAAATACTGTGTATTTTTTAAAAATAGGCATTTTATTACTATCAAGTACTTTGAATTCTAGAATTGCATAAAGTATCTGTTGCTTTGTGGAGAACCCATTTTAATAAATAGAGAAGAATAGGTTGAAACCAGAAATCAAAGCCTCAAATCAAATCAAAGCCCTTCAGTCACACCAGCTTCTACTTATGCTGAAATTATGCTATGTTTAGCAAGTTGCTATTTGAATATGTGGAAACAGTGTTTTCCAAAATAGGGAAATACTCTCAATAACAATGTTAATTAATCCTATTTATTTGCTTATTAAAAATAAGTATAAACCTTGAGCTTTTCAAAGTCAAAACCACAGACTCCTAATTGGTTTTTGCTAAATTAATGAAGTTTTACTGTGCTAATTTCTAAAAGTGTGGTCTAAAGCCTAGTTGCGATTAAAATAGAGAAAGCCAATAGATAATTTGGTGAGAGATTGAATTAAAGGTCTAATTCCATCCTAATCCCCCAATTAAAATGTTTTTATAACAATAATAGCATCTACATGAAGGTAATCCAATTATGAACATAATAACATTTATTATTATACTTTTTCTATGCAAAATTGGTATCAGAACCATTGTGTTCAGGCCTGTGATAGCCTTGGTCTTATTTGATCCCAAGTTTACATTAAAAAGTTATCTTTGAATGGAGTCAACTCTTGGTTCTTCTTCGTAAGTAGGTGTTACCTTAATTGTTTCTTTTAAGTTTTGCCCTCCAAAGACAAAAAATTCTGGAATGGTAATCAGGCCACATAATGACAGGGTTGAAATCAAGCGGGTCCCATGTAATGTCACATTTTATTTCACAAATCTGGTAACGTTTTCAAATGACTCAATCTCAGTCTATTATGTATGTTTAGATAAATGGATAAAAACATTAAGAAAATAGTTGTCAAATGAAGTTATAGAAATGAAACTATGGCCCATTATTGGGGATTTTTATGAAGGACTTGAAATTAGGTGTAATGCCTCACTAGTTCTATTTTCAGAATACATCAGCACCTTCTTGTAGCAGCCTCTAAGTCAAGTTACTGAAAAGCAGGAACTACAGAACATTTTTGAATGAAAATCATTAAGTTTCCTAGGCAAAAAAATACTATTCAGATTCTGCTTCAACACCTAAATTTGGGTGCAAAAGCAAAACCCAAGCTAATCTTACGAGGACACGTCATGAGAAACAGTTCCCCAAATCTCTCTGTGAATGCCACCTTTGCTCAAGTGTACAAGAGCATGTCTTAGATTCATTTTTAATAAATATAGGTTATTTGCAAATGTCCAAATGAAGATGGTTTAGATTTTTTTCTTCCTCTTAGTGATTCTCTTTACCCATCAATTGTTTTTCTTTCTAAGTTTTGTTTATGTAATAAACATAGTTCTCTGGTGACTATTATCAGCTAGAACCTCATAAAAAAAAAAAAAAAAAAGCAATGAAAGTTCTTAGGTTGAACAAGGCATCCCATAAAATTACTCCAAAAGCCCAACCTTGGCATCTAACAGGAAAGCTTCTTAAAGATCAATAAGCATATGACAATTAGGGGACTCGTTCCCTTCACTGCAGTTTAGTCTAAGGTATATTGAAGAGATGAGAAGATATCATATTTTTAGGAATGCCTAAGAAAACTAGGCTATGGAGAATAGTCATCATGTTCCATTTGACTGGGGGGCAAAAAAAAAAAAAAAAAGCAGTTTAAGATCATTGGCAGGGTCTGATAATCTTGTCAAAGTTCACATCAATGGACCATGAAACGAAACAAGTAATCTCAGATTCAGAGCATAATATATGCTCTTTCCTGCTAAAATCAGAGACAGTCTAGGATGGTGTGATATACATAATTCAACTGAAAAGTAAGAAAGGAGGGAGGGGAAGAGGAGAGCCAAAATGGAGAAAAGCAGATAGAGAGGATAAAGAAAAAAGTATTTTCTGAAGTATAAACTTGGGGGGAAAAGTTAAATTCATATGCTTCATACTATCAGAAAATTAAAACATCCTCCCCCATCACTCTCTCTCTCTCTCCTAACACAGAAATAAACAGTCAAATGTATGACAAGAATTCTGTAATCTATTAAATGCAGGTGCCTCGAAATACATTATCTGTCCACTTCCCTGGGATAGTGTTTGCTCTATTTCAATCATACAGCTCACATTGAACATTCTTCTATCTATAAGCAGCCACAAACTTGTTCTGGAATTAGGTAAGGAATGATGTTTGCCTTTAGTAAAAAGCTCACTTGCTCACCTTTGAAGGACATGGGCAAGGGTCTCTATGGTTCCTTCCAGGGTTTTGTGCTGGAACTTGCAAACAAAAGCCTCATAAAAACATTTTTGCTTCTGTCTATCCCTCTCTCCATCCTGCTAACAGAAAGTTACTGAGTTCCTCTTAGGTGATCAGCCCTGTGATAAAGCAGGGGATAAGATGTGAATAAAAGAGAAAAAAAATCCCCATCTTAAAGACATTTCCACTGCAGAGGCTTATAAAGCTATTACCTAATTATACAAATAAATATATAATTGTAAACTTCAGTGAATGACATGAAGGGAAATTCTAGGATGCTAAAGAATCCTGTAATAGAAGGATCTGATTCAAAGTTTTAACATACCCTAAGGAAAACAAACGGAGAAGGCAATGGCACCCCACTCCAGACTCTTGCCTGAAAACTCCCATGGACGGAGGAGCCTGGTAGGGTGCAGTCCATGAGGTCTCTAAGAGTCGGACACGACTGAGCGACTTCACTTTCACTTTTCACTTTCATGCAGTGGAGAAGGAAATGGAAACCCACTCCAGTGTTCTTGCCTGGAGAATCCCAGGGACAGAGCAGCCTGGTGGGCTGCTGTCTATGGGGTCGCACAGAGTCAGACACGACTGAAGCAACTTAGCAGCAGCAGCAGCAGCAGCAAGAAAAACAAAGGGCTTCCCTAGTAGCTCAGTTGGTGAAGAATCTGCCTGCAGTGCAGGAGACTCGGGCTCAATCCCTGGGTCAGGAAGATCCCCTGCAGAAGGAAATGGCAACCCACTCCAGTAATCTTGCCTGGAGAATTCCTTGGACAGAGGTGCCTGGCAGGCTACAGTCCATGGGGCCCCAAGAGTCGGACACAATTTAACGACTAAAGAGAGAGACAGAGAAGAAAAACAAAGAGTTCATCTTTGTTCTTTAGGGTAGAGAGAGTATTTTGTCCATTGACCACAGCCAATAAAACACTGATGCAAAAAATATCATATTATGTTATTTGTGCTCAAATAAAAACTTCTTGGGCCTTTGTTTGCTTTTAAAACTTTTTCTGTTGCTATAAAAAAATACTTCAAAAATGAATAGCAAAGATGTTTATTTCTAGTGGCTTCGTATGCTAATTTAAAATAAGCTGGAGGGTTTTAAAAGGAATGAAAATAAAGTATCCAAAATAGAGCAACTGCCCTGGATCAGAAGTTAGTGGGTCTTAGTCCCCGTTAAACATGCCCGAGCTGGGCTGCTTTGGCCAAAGTACACAGTGTCTCTGAACCTCAGTTTCTTCATCTCTATATTGAATGCCATACCCACCAACAGGATCCTTCTGTGGGGCTTACGAGTTGACGTTCAGAAAAATGCTTTGTGACCACTGGTATAGAAAGTTAGTACAAAAATGGAGGAAACAAAGGGTTAAAAAAATAACACAAGTCTGAATCTCCCTCTGAGGGGAATTGGTATTGGCTGTCCCAGAAGATTTCATTAGTTATTTGAAAGATGTCGTCCTGTATTTATCTCTAAATTGCTTATTACTCACTAAACACATGCTCATGCCAATGTTATCAGAGCCGATTACGTAGCACATCACGCTTGGTACCCTGAGAAAAATACCAGCAAATGCTTTCTGCAATAAATAACCATATGTGCCCTTGCAATCCAAATTTTACTGAGAGAGGAAAATGGCATTGTTTGGAAATATATGCTGGTTGGATTCCTTTTTTTTTCCTCCCCCTCTTCAAAGCATATTCAAGGACAATAGAGTGAACCAGAAAATGAGAAAAGCTCAACTTGAAAGAAAATGCCATTTTCCTTGGAGGAGTGAGGTAGTAATTCTTCCTTGAGTTCTTCTCATTAGCAGGCACCCATATTTTCACTTTCAAAGCCTTTATATTTGTGACTGATCCCATGAAGGGCATTGCTCAAGACACACAGGCTCCAGGGCCATCTGCCTTATTTGATTAATGGGGCTATTCTGAGAAATCATGACCTGGAGGAGACATTTTTAACCAGTTCTGTCAGAAGGAATCACTTCGTGTTTACCTTCCACGATTTCAGTGCAGGTTCTCCCGAGAGGTATGTGAGATTTTATAAATAGCCATCATTTGCAAAATGTTCCAGAAGATTCTCCTCTGAAATAAGACTATCACACTAAGTAGCTCTTTCCATTGTTGACATGTTACCATCTCAGTGAAGGGGCAGTCATTATCTACAGGTAAAGTATTCAAAAATAAAGCAAGATGCTTTTAAACACCATCAAGGAATAAGTCATTGATGATCACATTTAAACGTATGTTTAGAGAGAATTCCCTATTTATTCAATTTAATTTTTATATTTATCTTTAAATTGGAGTATAATTACTTTACAATGTTGTGTTAATTTCTGCTAAACAACAACGTGAATCAGCTATATGTATACATATATCCCTTCCTCTTGAGCCTGGTGGGATGAATTGAGAGAGCATCATAATATATACACACTACCATGTGTAAAACTGGGGCTTCCCTGGTGGCTCAGATGGTGAAGAATCTGCCTGCAATGCAGGAGAGCTGGGTTCGATCCCTGGGTCGGGAAGGTCCCCTGGAGAAGGGAACGCCTACCCATTTCAATATTCCTACCTGGAGAATTCCATGAACAGAGGAGCCTGGCAGGCTACAATCCATGGGGTCACAAATAGGAAGATGCGACTGACTAACACTTTTCATGTGTAAAACAGACATCTATTCAATTTGATCTGTTTTGTCCCTCAGGTTTTCTTTACTTACAAAAGGAACGCCATATACAAGATGAAACTCCTCAGGTTTTTTAATGCAAACATATTTTTTATTAAAGAATGAATGCATTTATGCTAAAGAGTAGTTTACATTTGTCGTGAAGCAGCAAGCGGATCTCCAGAAGGTGTGCTCCCCTCAATACAACTCCATGCTTATTCTACATGCCATAAGACGGGACCCACGCTCGGGGGCACACGTACACACACACAAATGCATACACGGACACACAGATACACAGACCAAAACACCAACACCACTTCTCTCTGGATTCTATAAACAAACTCTCATTTAAGGCTTCTGTAAGGTGTCCCAGGGCCCCTGACATGGTTACCAGGATTCAAAACAGACTCTCAGAAAGGAGCAGCAGCACCTGGAAAACTGTTCATCTGCTCTCAGCCTTAAATGTGTGGATTTTCACCAGTACTTTCAATGTCACTCAATGTTGATTCTTTGCATTTATGATATTTAAAGTTCCATCAAAGCAAGAAAACTCAGGCTGTCTCAGTGAGAAGTTCTCATTAGAAATACCAAAAAAACTGGCAACTCTGACCCTAAGAGATCAATCCAATTGGAAGAGAAGAAGGTCAGATTTCCCTTGCGAATGGACATAGGTTCTCTGGATAAGTCTGGTTTATAGAATCCGTTCCCTACTCAAGTGCCATGTTGAGTGATGGGTCAATGCTTCCTTAGTGATACCAGCTCAGATATGAAGCTTCCGTGAGAGAGGCATCAGATAGGACCATCAACTAAATAAGTTACCATAAATTGCAGTTGAAGAAAGGACGGCCCACATGGGCTTTGTATACTTGTTGATTACTCATTCCCTTTTTCTGAACTTTCTGTGGTGGTGGTTTGAAGCTCCCACATTGTTTGACTGATTCTTTCATTTCCTTGGTTATCATTGTCTTCCCTTTTGGTGTCCTGCCATGTAGGTTGAGACTGCAATCCTGGAGGGATGGTGTAGTGGATTGGAAGGGCAGAGAGGGTGGATGGGGCAGTGGAGGAAAGGGGCTATTAGTAGTTGCAAGTATTCTAAGAAAATAGATGAAGTGAATACAATAAGGAGAAGGTGCTACTGGATACACTATGTAATAAAAGCATCGCCTTTAACTGTGAATTAACTGCCAACTATCAGGTTGTTAGTTATAAAGCTCAATAAAGCTGTGCTGATTTGCTTACTGAGGAGAGAATCTGCAACCAGCCAGGGGAGAGGAGCTCTGCATTGTTCCTTTGGCCCTGAGGCCTCCTCGTCAGCATCAGCACTCACCATCTCCCCCCACAACCAGGGATTCTATAGGTGCATCTAACATTTTTGTTGGGTTTCATAAGGCAAGTTGGAATGGTGCATTGAATAACAACTGCAGTATATCTGCCCGAGAGTGGCGAAAATCAGCATGGAGAACTCCTACAATGGAGGCATCGGAAAATGAGCCAAAAAAAGAAAAAGAAAAGTCTAGAACTTCCCTCCCCATCCACACTCCCACCCTCCTCATAGTCACAGCAGCAGCAGATTTCAATGTAATGTAATTACTTTAATAATACATTTCTTTAGATTTAGAATTGCTCTTCTGAATTTAAAAAGCTTGGTCGGCCAATAATTTGGCAGTCTTTTCATCCCAAATTTGAATCATCGCTTATCCGTCTGTCATCTTGAATTCCTTGACCAATGCTGCCTTTGCTGAAGCTCTCTCAGTTCACTCAGCCATCGTCAGATTCTAATTCCTGGGACGCCTCTTCGAGGAGCTGTTCCTGTGGATCCGACCATCGCTCTTCATACTGTGGAAAGTCTTCTTGAAGGCCTCCATCATGGCGTGGGCCAGCTTCTTGGCCTCCAGCTTGCTCTCGCACTCAACAGCATGGCAGTCCATCTGGTAGGACAGGTCGTCATTAATCTCCCTGTAAACCCAGGCGAAGATGTTGGGGCTCACGTTGTGGTCGGCGGTGCAGTAGGCGATGCGGGCCACCTGGAAGGTATCCATGTGCACCGTGGCCTCCCCTTTGTGGTCGAGGTGATGGAGCCACACTTGGAACGGTCGGATTTCCAGGAGGGCGTTGGCTGGAAAGACGTCTTCTCGGGCTAGTGTGTGCTTCTTCCAGAGCTCGATGACCGGCTTTTCTGTGCAGCCTGACAAAAACTGCAGGCCCGTGGTGGGCACCTTACCCAGATAGGTCACCTGCAGATGGAAGAGAAGAAAAAACAGAGAGAGGTCAACAGTAGGCTCTTGATTTAGCTGTTCACTCGTGTTCCCAAAGAATCAGTTTCACTCTAGAACAATGGAGAGCCATCTTTATTGCCCCTGAAAAGAAGAACTGTTGGGACTTCTCTGGTGGCCCAGTGGTTAAAAATCTGCCGTGCAATGCAAGGAATGTGGGTTCGATCCCTGACTGAGGAACTAAGATCCCATGTGAACAGAACAGCTAAGCCACGTGCCACAATTACAGAGCGTGTGCACTACAACTAAGACATGATGCAGCTAATAAATACATATATTTTTAAAATAACCACTGTTGTCAAAATTCACATTTTTTTCTCCCTAACAAGTTGACCCCTTGACAAAGGTACTGAAATTTTTAAAACAGGGTTAGATTTTTAAAATTTAATTTCTAGAGGACTACTCTCCCTCCCTCAATCTCCTTTTAAATTCAGAATGAATGACTATGATCTTTGACATGATTTGGCATTTCTTTGAAATCATAAATCCCCTTGAAGTTGATTTTTGACCAAACACACCAAGACTTTAATGATAAGAAAGAGTCAAGGAGGGTTGCCTCTGAAAAACAAAATATTTATTAGCCTTATCTCCTAGACAGATTCTCTTTGTAAATCTCTCCATGTTTGATTTCACTTAAGCTACTTATTTCTTAGAAAATGCCAAGGACACAAAAACTGTTCTATTTAACTGATGGTCTAAAACATGATTGTTTTCTCGCCAAGGTAATGTTTAAAAATGGAGCAATAACCAGTTGTATTTCAACCCAAACAACTGTTTGTATCGGAGTATAATTGCTTTATAATGTTGTGTTGCAAAATGTATTCTGCTGTATTGCAAAATGAATCAGCTACATGTGTGTGTGTGTGTGTGTGTGTGTGTGTCCTCTCCCTCCCCTACACCCCCCTCCCATCTCTCCATTCCACCTCTTTAGGTCATCACAGAGCAGAGCTTTCCACTAACCATTCTACCCGTAGCAGTATATACATGTAAATGCTACTCTCCCAATTTGTCCCACCTGATAAAAATGAAAGACCTACAGACAGGTTAAGATTAAAACCCAGGTTTATCGAATAGCTAAATGAGCAGTACTAAAACAGAGAAAAGTAGTTCCAGATGATTCAAGTAGTATCCTTTAAAAAATTGATTTATAATATACCAAGAAAAGATGTTCACTCTCTCACTTTGTTTTTTACTCATCAAGATAGACAGACCCTCTGTCACCTGACACGTGCATCATAAACTGGCCTGCTGCAGTCCATGGGCTCACAGAGTTAGATAGAACTTAGCGACTGAACAAGAAGTATGTAATTTGGCTCAAAATAAGACGCTCAGATATAAACACTCTTCCAAACACTTTTTGGAAGAGACCAGAAAGAGGTCCAGAGAAATGGTGAGAACTGAGCGAGGACATTTGGCCACAATGATTCTAAATCCATGTTTCTGTTAAGTGGATGATAAAGGCCACATACAAAAATTTCAGGACACGGATGTTGAGTCCTGTTGCATGTTTTTGTGCTTTGCTTCTCTCTTAGACAAGAGTTCACCATGTTGTCCCTTTAAAAAGATGATTCTTAGAAAAGAAGCACAAATGCAGCCCATTCTAGAAGTATTTCTTGGGAACCTATTATACACATTGGGAACCTATTATACCTATTATTCCTTGGAGAAGGAAATGGCAAGCCACTCCAGTATTCTTGCTTGGAGAATCTCATGGACTGAGGAGCCTGGTGGGCTGCAGTCCATGGGGTCACAAAGAGTCGGACACGACTGAGTGACTTTACTTACTTACTATTATACACAACGGCAAGTTGCCAGGTGGGCATGGAGGAAGGGGAAGATGGAGAGGTCCACAATTAGCAGGCAGAAAGTAGCTGAACATTTGTTCAGAGCAGTGTCTTTGAGGCCACTGAGGTTGAAAATAAGTCCTAGCTCCTCAGTTCACTGAGTGGGTAGCTCCGGAGAAACTGCTAGCCCTTTGCACATGCACAGATACAGCTATGATGTGAGGCGGATGGTGGAAAGGGCAGGCAAGCGGTACCACAGAGTTTCTGTTGCTGTTAAGTCATGTCCCACTCTCTGCAACCCCATGGACTGCAGCACAACAGGCTCCTCTGTCCTCCACTATCTCCCAACTTTGTTCAAATTCACGTCCATTGAGTCGGTGATGCTCCCTAACCATCTTATCCTCTGCTGCCCCCATCTCCTTTTGCCATCAATCTTTTAAGCATCAGGATCTTTTACAATGAGTCAGATCTTCCCATCAGGTAGCCAAATTATTGGAGTTTCAGCATCAGTCCTTCCAATGAATATTCAGGAGTGAGATATTCCTTTAGGATTGACTGGTTTGATCTTCCTGATGTCCAAGGGACTCTCAAGAGTCTTCCCCAGCACCACAGTTCAAAAGCACCAGTTCTTCTGGCTCAGACTTCCTTATGCTCCAACTCCCACATTCATAAATGACTACTGGAAAAGCCAGAGTTTTGACTATACAGACCAAGGCAAGGTGATGTATCCACTTTTTAATATGCTGTCTAAGCTTGCCATAGCTTTCCTTCCAAGGAGCAAGTGGCTTTTAGTTTCATGGCTGCAGTACAGTCCACAGTGATTTTGGAACCCAAGAAAATAAAATCTGTCACTGCTTCCACTTTTTCCCCATCCATTTGCCATGAAGTGATGGGACTTCATGATCCATGAAGTCCATGATCTTAATTTTTTGAATGTTGAGTTACAAGCCAGCCTTTTCACTTTCTTCCTTCACCTTCATTAAGAGGCTCTTTAGCTCCTCTTCACTTTCTGCCATTAGAGTGGTATTATCTGCATATCTGAGGTTATTGCTATTTCTCCCGGCAATCTTGATCCCAGCTTGTGATTCATCCAGCCCAGCATTTCACATGATGTACTCTGAGCATTTAACAGAGCCAGTGATGGCATCCACTATGCTTAAGGAACACCTCTGGGAAGGATTTAATGGATTTCAAGGCATCAGGGCTTCAAAGCTCAGACAGGAGCCCGGCAACTAGATGGTGAAGGGTAGAAAGTAGCAGGAAGGTCAGTGCTGCTGTGGGGAAAGTCCTCACTTTCTTGGGCACATGGGGCACTTTGGCCTGACCACACATTTGGCCTAAGACAGCCCTGAAGAAGAAACAGACGGTCTATGACTGCCGGATAAAAACAGGCTGAACTTTGAAAAATGGTCTTGCATACAGTCTGAGGAGTAGGGCTTTCTCTGCTCTGGAGGGAATGCCACTGAGGGTCTATAGTCCAATGGATACCTGGATATGATGGAGGCTGTGAACTTGGAAGACTTTACGAATGCCAGGAAGAAAGACAAGTCAGGGGGCTACCTAGCAGAAGACTGTTCAGGCAGGAAGTGTTGCAACAGAACAGCACAACCAGAAAGCAAGGGTGGCCTGACTTAGGATGGAGGTGGTGGAAAGGACAGGGGAGACAGATGGGAATGATATTCAAAGATCAAACTGAAAACCCTTGGCAATACACTGAAGTGGGGAGATGACTCAGAAAGATCCTGCAAGTGCCTGCACTCTCCACGGAGATGAATGCAGAATAGCTCTTTGTCACTCTGGATTCGAGTCACATTATAAAGATGGCTTTTGAGGAAATGCACAACATAAGGTTCCTGACTTACTGAACATGCTTTCTGTGTATGGTATTTATGATACCTTTATTATTTTAACAACTTCATTATTTTAATTGAGGTTAAATTCACATTACATAATGTTAGCCATTTATGTATGATTCAGTGGCATGTAACTGTCAAACTGTTATACAAGCATCAGCTCTGTCTAGTTTCAGAGTATTTTCATCACCACCAAAGGAGATCCAGTATCTATTAAGCAGTCACTCTTCATTTTCCCCTTGATCCAGACCCTGGAAACCACGAATATGATCTCCGTTGCTAGAGATTTACTATTCTGGAGAGTTCACACCATTAGAATCACAAAACACGTGACCTTCTGTGTCTGGCTTCTTTCACGCAGCATAATGTCTTCAAGGTTCATCTAAGATATACCATCTATCAATACCCCTTTCTTTTCTATGACATCTTTACTTTTGAAGTAGAAAAGCAAATGGAGGAAACTAGTATGAGAGCTTGAAGTGAAAAGCATTCTTTCTCACTGTCTCCTGAGACTAGAAATAGCTATGTTTATATCTGTTATATTTGATAGAGACATTCTTCAGATGGAGACAATCTCCTTTGATGTGCTTTCATCTCTCTCTCTTCCTCTCTCTCAAACACATACAATTTTTAAAAAATTATACAGTGATTTCTATCATGATATAAAGAATAAATTTTTAAAACTTTGTTACAATAAGTTGTTTATGATTCCTTCCAATGAAAAGCAGTAATAGTAAAATCAGTAATAATAATATTTTGACAACTAAGGAAAAACGTATTCCTCATAAATATTTATTATTTAAAGACTAAAGGTTTTAAGGAAAATAACATTTTATTTTTGGAAGTTTGCTTGAGAGAAGCATAGAGCTGAGATGATTAGCTCAAAGAGTTTAATAAGACAACAATGAATGCTATGTAATAATATGTAGACATTTCTTAGAAAAACAATTTAAAAACACTGAGGTTTAACGTACACACAGATATAATCTCTTGGTACAAAATTACCAGGAAAGTAATCTTAGCGGCCTGTTTTTACTATCACCTAAACAACTCACTAAGCATAAAGTCTCACATCATTGTTTACATAGGTCTGCAGCCAAATCAAGTCACACACTGAACAGTAACAAGAAATACTTGCATCACATTTTAGGCAAAAAGCACTCTGTGTCCATCAGATCCATCAACAGTCCTGTAGGTAAGAATGGAATTTTATTATCACTAACCTGGGTGTTTTAAATTGGAATATAATTGCTTTACATTGTGTTCATATCTGCCATGAAACAAAGTGAATCAGCTATACGTATACACATGTCCCCTCCATCTTGGACTCCTTTCCAACCCACCCAACTGTCTCACCCCACTAGGTCATCACAGAGCACTGAGCTGAGCTGCCTGTGCTATACAGCAACTTTCCACTAGCTGTTTGTTTTACACATGGAAGGGTGTATAGGTCAGTTTTAATCTCCCAACCTGTGTTTAAAGACAAGAACTGTAGATCAGGTGGTGGTTCCGGGTACAAAGTGTATACTACAAAGTGCTGGCAGTTCAGCAATATTGTGATGATCTAGGAAAGCTGCACAGAAAAGACAGCCTAAAAAGACACTTGTTCAATTCTTAGACCACTTTATTATTATATGAGAATCATTTACATGGAGCTTCACTTTTCAGTCATTTATTCATCTTTCCCATCTTGGAGCTGTAAGAGAAATTTTAACATTGTATGAATACCCTAGAAACCATGCGTCTTCCCGAAGAAAGAACCACATTCTATTGTCTGGTGCTTTTGTAAATGACACTCCCTTCCATGCCTGGGCATTTCTTAAAACTTCATTCTTGTTTTATAACTGCAGAAAATAAGGTTCAAAAACCCTAACTTCTCAAGTAAAATGGAACACAAAAAATAAGGAAATATATATTTATATGCATCATGTAAATATACATTATATACTTTTACAAATATTTATTACATATGATCTGTTTATAGCCCATGGGATTTCCCAAGTGAGAATTCTGGGGTGGTTGCCATTTCCTTCACCAGGAAATCTTCCCAACCCAGGATCGAACTCAGTCTCCTGCACTGGCAGGTGGATTCTTACTGAGCCACCAGGAAAGCCCATGTATATATTATCTGGTTTCTAAAACTCAAACACATATAATCTATTTACAATGAAACCAAAGATTCAAGAGGGAAGGGACATATGTACACCTATAGCTGATTCGTGTTGATGTTTGACAGAAAACAACAAAATTCTGTAAAGCAATTATCCTTCAATTAAAAAATAAATTAATTAAAAAAAAACTTTCAATATAAAGAGTTTCAGACTTTTGGCCTCTTTCCAAAGGTTTCCTGTGAACAGAGAGGCATAAACATGTTATAACAGCACTAACCCTGAATATTCCATTAGCTTCATCTCGCAAAGTATCACTAAGCCCGCGGATGGAGAAGGGCTAAGAGCGGGTTATGCGATGGCACCTCTCAACTGCGATATTGACCAGGGCCAACGTTCACACCAACTGTTTGCTGGGGCACTGCAACTTACATCTGCTTTTAACTGGGATTTGCCACGGAGGCCAGAGGCTGCTGTGAACAGACATGCCCTTCCTCTGAGCGCAGAATTGGCAAACCTGCATCTGAAACACCAGAGAAAGGCTGATTCTCCAGTGACGGTGGCTCCAGCCCTGCTGCTTGGCAACACCAGGGCTTCGGCAAGGCTCTTAGCTGTGTCCTCTCTTTGATCAAAACGCACCGCATGTGTGTATGCTACGTCACTTCAGTGTGTCTGACTCTGCAACTCTACGGACTGTAGCCCGCCAGGCTCCTCTGTCCATAGGATTCTCCAGGGAAGAATACTGGAATGGGATGCCACGCCCTTCTCCAGGGGATCTTCCCAACCAGGGATTGAATGCCTGTCTCTCACATGTCCTGCACTGGCAGGCAGGCTCTTTATCACTAGTGCCACCTGGGAAGTCCCCCCAGAAAATACACTGCTGCTGCTAAGTCATGTCCAACTCTGCGCAACCCCATAGACGGCAGCCCACCAGCTCCCCCGTCCCTGGGATTCTCCAGGCAAGAACATGGAGTGGGTTGCCATTTCCTTCTCCAATGCATGAAAGTGAAGTCGCTCAGTCATGTCCGACTCTTAGCGACCCCATGGACTGCAGCCTACCAGGCTCCTCCGCCCATGGGATTTTCCACTAACCCTGCCCAAACCTTCCGAAACAGTCCCAGTAATGAACTCCTCTCTGCTTCCTGTAAGGTGTGGCCAACACAAAGCATAAATCAGGGAGTATAACTTATGCCACTGGGTAAACTTTGGGAAGTCAATGAAACTCTACTTTGTTACCTTTGGGGAACTGATAGCTTTGTCTGAAATCCCATGAGATTACATCAATTAAAAGAATATGTTAATTTGCATGTGTACTTAGTCACTCATTTGTATCCAGCTCTTTGTGACCCATGGACTGTAGCCCGCCAGGCTCCTCTGTCCATGGGATTCTCCAGGTTAAGAATACTGGAGTGGGTTACCATTTCCTCCTCTAGGGGATCTTCCCAACCCAGGGATCAAATCCAGGTCTCCTGCCTTGAAGGCAAATTCTTTACCACCTGAGCTTCCCTCGCAGCTCAGATGGTTAATAATTTGGTATATTGCTTACTCCTTGGAAGAAAAATTATGACCAACCTAGATAGCATATTCAAAAGCAGAGACATTACTTTGCCAACTAAGGTCCGTCTAGTCAAGGCTATGGTTTTTCCTGTGGTCATGTATGGATGTGAGTGTTGGACTGTGAAGAAGGCTGAGTGCCGAAGAATTGATGCTTTTGAAGTGTGGTGTTGGAGAAGACTCTTGAGAGTCCCTTGGACTGCAAGGAGATCCAACCAGTTCATTCTGAAGGAGATCAGCCCTGGGATTTCTTTGGAAGGAATGATGCTAAAGCTGAAACTCGAGTACTTTGGCCACCTCATGCAAAGAGTTGACTCATTGGAAAAGACCCTGATGCTGGGAGGGATTGGGGGCAGGAGGAGAAGGGGACGACCAAGGATGAGGTGGCTGGATGGCATCCCGACTCGATGGACGTGAGTCTGAGTGAACTCCGGGAGTTGGTGATGGACAGGGAGGCCTGGCGTGCTGTGATTCATGGGGTTGCAAAGAGTCGGACACGACTGAGCTACTGAACTGAACTAGAGCAGGGATCCCCACCCTCCGGGATCTAATGCCTGAAGATCTGAGGTGGAGCTGATGTCACAACAACAGAAATCAAGTGCACAATCAATGTAATGTGCTTGAATCATCCCTCCTCTATCCATGGAAAATCTGTCCTCCATGAAATTGGTCCTTGGAGCCAAAAATGGTTGGAGATTGCTGCCTTAAGGAAATATAGGAAAAGAATTATCTGAACAAGTGTCCCTAGAAATGGAATAAAAAGAATTCTCTAAGTAGAGTTTCCTTGAAAATGGAATGCAAAAATGATAAAATGATGCATCAAGACAGTCTCCCCTCAGAACGACCCCTTTAAATCAGCCCGGCCATCATCCTAACTGGCCCGAGTTCCAGAATTCTGTCTCTGAGCACTTTCCCCTAATATGCCAATTATTTACTACCTGCTTGCAGATTTCCTAATTCTCCCATTAAATTCCCCAGTGTCTGGCATTCACCCATACTGGTGACTATAAGTCAGTGGAAAAAGAAAAATTCAGGCTTTAAAGTGATTTTCTCTTTAATTTTTTATATTTAGTTTAACAGAACTGTGCCTTATGGCTCTGCTTTTCAAGGGAAATAAATAAAAACTATTTTAAAAATTAATTCTCTCAAAATACCAAAGATTTAGTGATGCTCTGCATGCAGCCACACCCTCTGTGCTTATGGGACCACAGAGAACATGTGTCTCAATAAATAGAAACCCTGAAATATGAGGATTTAGCCAGGTATCCTCTTATGTCAACACTTCAGCAGGGATTTACTCTAAATATACATAGGGATCCCTTCTTGCCCCAGTCTTCCTCGTGTGGGAGACTTGTTTTCACACCCCTCTCCAGGCACGTCCTCCTTGTGAGCGAGAACACAGGACTCAATGTGCAAGGCTGCCCAAGGCTTCTACCACTGACATAGCTAAGCACCGATGGAGGGTCTGTGAATGAGCACCCTGTCATTTTGGCCATCTATGAAAGAGGTGAATGTTTTCTCCATGAATAAGTCCCTTCTGAGCCTTGTTCTCAGGAGCCACAACCTTTCAGAGTTGCAAAGCAGATGAGAAACACAGAGTCACGAAATTGTTCCCTAAACGTCCAGAATGGTAGACAGATATTTTTCAAGATAACTTCCCAAGGTGCTGTGACAAAGAGACTTGGAAGAAGACGAGAAGATTCTTCAGGAGGCGTCACAACCCATTGGAAATAAATACTGGAATCTTGCCCATGGTTGCAGAAACAGGCTTTGGGCAAGAAACTTATTAAATGAATCATTCAGAGAGAAATAAACAAACAGAGAAAAAAAAGAAAAGTTTTCCCTTCTGTGTCATTCAATGGCATAAACCAATGCCCAGACACAGACGTCTGTAATGTGTGTGAATGGGCTTTGCCCAGTCCCAGTTGAAGTATTTGAGGATATTCGTGGCATGTGAAAATGTGGAGAGGCCATAGAGCCAAGGGGCCCGCCAGAGTGTCTGCATCATTCAGAGTGTCAGATCAGGGAGACCAGTGTCCTCAGAATCTCTCCTTCCCACCCATGAGTTTTCCAACACCCCAGCCAGCTCTCCATTCATGAATCACTGTTCCCACCTCTGTGGCAAAACAACCCTGGTTTCCCAATGTGTATCCTACTGGCAGAGCCGGCACCATTCCATTCCTTCCTCTTGGTGGCCTGTCCGTATTTCATTCTGGCCTGAAACACCCTTGGTGAGGACCCAGGATCATCTCCCCTTAGACTGTACAGCCAGACGGAAAGGGTGATAACAGAGGTCCCTGAAGGAGGGCAGGAGATGACGATGACCCAAGAAACCACACACCTGGTTTTCTGCAGGCTTCAACCTTCCAGGCTGAATAAGCCCAACGACCTGACTTCAGAGGCTTCAACCTTCCAGGCTGGATAAGCCCAACGACCTGACTTCAGGGCTCAACTTTGGTTCACTTTACTACGTGGCTTCTCTGAGAAGACACGTCAAGAACAAAGATTCTCCAGAGGCCTTTCTAGGGATATAAAAGATCTTTTTGTCCTTCGTTGTCTGTAGGAGACTTCCTTTCCCCTGCTGACATAAAACAACATGATACAAACACAGGATGGAGAAGACGTAACTGGGAATTCTAATAGCCTTTGGGTTATAAGGCAGAAGATGAGACAAAGAGCCGCTCATACTCCTGGGCCAAATTCCAGAGCCAAGCTCTTCTGTTCTCACATTAATTCCCTCTTGCACATTTCAGAGAAAAGGTAAAGGACAAAATCCTGAGATTTATGATGCAGGCTCGAATCTACTCCTTCCTGGCTGGTCACAGAGGAGCAAGAATCCACTAGGCACTCTGAAGAGTGGGGATGGATCCAATATGCTAATGGCCTAACAATCCATAATGCAAAGACCAAAGTGATGCTAACTATAACCTTGAACTTGCATAACATGCTTTAAACCATGAAGACAATATCAAAGGATTAATACTGCTCACAGTGAAATCTATGAAGTTATTGTGAGAAAAATGAAAGTGATAAGCTTTGTCTTGAAAAGTAAATTTGTTTATCCTGTATGTTCATTTGATAACTATTCACTGAGCACCTACTAGGAACCAGGTATATCAGTGAATAAAACTGATAAAAGCCCTCTGCCTTCTTGGGGCTGACACTCCAGCTAAACAGAAGATGCTTATGACTGAGTTTATAGAACTCAAAGTTATGTAGACAAGGATGGTAGCAGGGAGGAGAACATGTATGGGCTTCTAAGAGTGCCTCTGATGAATTGGAAAACTTCTCTTGGGTTTAAAAAAGCTTTTTCACTTCATACAGCATAACTCGGACCAAAAAAGTCCCCATGTAGATTCTATTCCTTGGCCCAAGCTGTGCTGCATGCAGGGTTATTAGTCTTTACATTCACTGTGGTTTGGCTTCCTGAGATGCTACTGTGGTAGAGGGTCAGGCAGGCTAATGGCTCAGAAGAGCACCAAGGGAGAGGGGAATCAGATGGGAACTAGGAAATCAAGGACTTAGGAGATACAAGGCCTACCCTGCCTCCTGAACAAGATAGACTGGCAGCTAGAATGCTCTGGATATGTTACATTGAATGGACAGGTGGGGTACCTGGCCTCACTTGACACCTGTGTTTCATTCTCAGGATGACACTTGAAACATTCTCAGGATGTTTCAGGCACATCAAACCGATATGTCTTCATTGAAATCTTATAGTAAAATTTAAGTTGCTTTATTCTACTTTTTTTTCTGGTATTCTTTGCCCTCTTCCTTTACTTGAGAGATCCAAACAAGTTTTCCTAAACTACTCACAATTATTGCAATAAATTTCTAATACACAGAAGAACTATACAAAAAAGACCCAGATAACCACGATGGTGTGGTCACTCACCTAGAGCCAGATATCCTGGAGTGCAAAGCCAAGCGGGCCTTAGGAAGCATCACTGCAAACAAAGCTAGTGGAAGTGATGGAATTCCAGTTGAGCTATTTCAAATCCTAAAAGATGATGCTATGAAAGTGCTGCACACAATATGCCAGCAAATTTGGAAAACTCAGCAGTGGCCACAAAACTGGAAAAGGTCAGTTTTCATTCCAATACCAAAGAAAGGCAATAAGAAAGAATATTCAAACTACCACAAAATTGTACTCATCTCACATGCTAGCAAAGTAATGCTCAAAATTCTCCAAGCCAGTCTTCAGCAATACATGAACCGTGAACTTCCAGATGTTCAAGCTGGTTTTAGAAAAGGCAGAGGAACCAGAGATCAAATTGCCAATATACACTGGATCATCAAAAAAAGCAAGAGAGTTTCAGAAAAACATCTACTTCTGCTTTATTGACTATGCCAGAGACTTTGACTGTGTGGATCACAACAAACTATGGGAAATTCTTAAAGAGATGGGAATGCCAGACCACCTGACCTGCCTCCTGAGAAATCTGTATGCAGGTCAAGAAGCAACAGTTAGAACTGGGCATAAAACAACGACTAGTTCCAAATGGGGAAAGGAGTACCTCAAGGCTGTATAATGTCACCCCGCTTATATATCTTACATGCAGAGTACATCATGTGAAATGCTGGAGGAGATGAAGCACAAGCTGGAATCAAGATTACCAGGAGAAATATAAATAACCTCAGATATGCAGATGACACTACTCTTATGGCAGAAAGGGAAGAGAAACTAAAGAGGCTCTTGATGAAAATTACAGAGGAGAGTGAAAGAGCTGGTTGGTTTAAAATCAACATTCAAAAAACGAAGATCATGGCATCCAGTCTTATCACTTCATGGAAAATAAAGGGGGAAACAATGAAAACAGTGACAGACTTTATTTTCTTGGGCTCCAAAATCACTGCAGATGGTGAACTGCAGCCATGAAATTAAAAGATGTTTGCTCCCTGGAAGAAATGCTATGACAAACCTAGACAGCATATTAAAAAGCAGAGACATTACTTTGTCAACAAAGGTCCGTTTAGTCAAGGCTATGGTTTTTCCAGTAGTCATGCATGGATGTGAGAGTTGGACTATGAAGAAAGCTGAGTGCTGAAGAATTGCTACTTTTGAACTGTGGTATTCGAGAAGACTCTTGAGAGTCCCTTGGACTGCAAGGAGATCCAACCAGTCCATCCTAAAGGAAATCAGTCCTGAATATTCATTGGAAGGACTGATGCTGAAGCTGAAGCTCCAGTACTTTGGCCACCTGATGCAAAGAGCTGACTCATTGGAATAGACCCTGATGCTGGGAAAGACTGAAGGCAGGAGGAAAAGAGGACGATAGAGGATGAGATGGTTGGATGGCACGACCGACTCAATGATGAGTTTGAGCAAGTTCCAGGAGTTGGTGATGGACAGGGAAGCCTGGCGTGCTTCTCCATCCTCAGCCCTTCAGTCTCCTGTGAGTCATCCCTAAGAGGCCTAGATGATTGTGGTTAAAAACTAGGGTTTAATTCTCCAAAGTAAGTCTTGGGTACCATTCTGGCACCTATTTTTGGCAGCTCTTCCACACCCTTTCAGGATAAAAGTAGACCCGGCTATCCTATGGCTAGACAAGGAGGAGGACCAATTGTAGCCATTCCCCATAATACCATCCTGCAACGTCTTTTACCTGATATCTATTTAGCCAGGCTTGATCAGCTGACTAAGAGGGTGAGCAAGGCTGCCTAGGGGAAGCCTGCCTCTGACTTTAGCAGAGGGGCTAGTGATGACTCAGAAAGGCTTACAGACTTACTCTTAATATTTTTTCCAATAGTAACAACAATCCTGGCAGTAGAAGGTAGATTTCATAAAATGCATACCCTCTGGGGCACATTTATGCAGATGCCTCTGTTTAGTGCTATTTATTTATTTCAGTAGCTTTCCTAATGTCACACATACTGAGAATACTTTTTTGTTGTTAAGCAGTTCTTCCCAAGTATTTGCATGAGTTATGCTGATAGAATCTATAAAAATATTAATAAAAATTTTACTGGGAGATACAGTTTCTTTTTATTATGTAAATTTCTGTCATGGGGGAAAAACAAATTTACTAAGACCCCATATCAAGAAATAATTATGTGCTATTTTTGTACTCTAACAAAGAGATGAACACTGCTTCAGCTGTTAAATACAGCATGTGTCGTACAATTAGAAACTTAAGTGACAGATTTATTTCTGTTATTCATATTACAACTTAGTTCCACGGATGCAGAGTGCTTTGAGATGCTGGGTCCCATCTTGCATTTATCAAGCAGTCCCAATGTGCAATTTGTCCCGTCAATTGGCTCTTGGATGTGTGAAGCTTGGAAATATTGTCATTGTCACTGTCAAAGACAGAAGCAATTTATCTGGAAGGCACTGAAGTGTGCTTCAGAAGACAAAGTCACTTAATAAAAATGACACCACATTAAAACATACATTCCCTCATCTGGCCCCTTCTGGTAAGCTGGAGCAAGGATGGTTAAACCACTGTTCTACTCAGTGGCACAAGAACAATTTATTTTGTGACAAGTCTGATAGCTCCCCTTCTGCATTCTAATCAGTGGAATATACCAGAAGAAAGAAATTCAGTAGTGCTCTCTAGGGTCTAAAATGTTCACAATGAGAAAATTCTCTAAATGACAAATCAATATCGAGCACACTGCTTGAGGGTTATCCTGACAAATGGATCCAAGGGACAAACACTGGGGCCAGGTAAAAAAAAGTCACCAATTTCTGTCCTTGTAGCACTGTATTAACTCATTTTCCTTAGCACACAACTGGTTTGGAATAGACCAGAAAAGGTACCAAAGATTTAGAAATAATAATGTTGGGGCAACATTTGACTGAATAAAATGAGCATCCCAATCTACTGGCTGTGAGTCTAGCGCTCTCACTAGAAGGCCAGTGGAGGCTGGAAACAAGAAAACCACTCTCAGGTCAACTAAACGTGGAACTACCAAGTATTCCAGAAAAATGAAGACTTCTGTTCATATACATTCACACACACACACTCCTATTTCTCATCAATGACCACTGAGACTCTGTGAGCAGTGACATGCAAGTAGCAAGGCACATGCCTGAAACCCAAATCCTTTTTCTAAACATCATTTTCTACTGAAAGGAACCAGCTGTCCTCAGAGGAAAAAAATAGTTGATTCCATGACAGGCACATGAAAGGTATGAGAGGATCTTAAATATCATACTGTGCCAGAAAATAGGAAAATGCTCAAAGAATCACAGAAATATGTCCAAAAACCAGTTCAGTTCAACTGCTCAGTTGTGTCCAGCTTTTTGCGACCCCATGGACTGCAGCTTCATCAGGCTTCCCTGTCCATAACCAGCTCCCGGAGTTTACTCAAACTCCTGTCCATCGAGTGAGTGATGCCATCCAGCCATCTCATCCTCTATCATCCCCTTCTCCTCCCACCTTCAATCTTTCCCAGCATCAGGGTATTTTCCAATGAGTCAGTTCTTTGCATCAGGTGGCCAAAGTACTGGAGTTTCAGTTTCAGCTTCAGTCCTTCCATGAACACTCAGGACTGATTTCCTTTAGGATGGACTGGTTGGATCTCCTTGCAGTCCAAGGGACACTCAACACCACAGTTCAAAAGCATCAATTCTTTGGTGCTCAGCTTTCTTTATAGAAAAAAAAAAAAAAAAAACACCAGGGCACCAGCTTTTAAAGGGGTTCCTTTTCATTCCAATTCCAAAGAAGGGCAATACCAAAAAATGTTCACGCTACATTACATGTATGTATATATGCTTATATATATATATATATATATATATATATAAAGATATAAGGATATATAAGAATGGTTGCATAAGATAAATACCCAGTTTCTGAGAACTACACCCCAAAGTATGGGGGCATCACCTTTTATTACAAAATTGGGTTGGGGGGTGTTGCATGAATGATCAAGCAAATAAGCATTTGAGAGAGATACACTTCCCTTGTGGTAAGCAAAAATGAAAAATGGTTGTCTGGAGAGGCCTTACAAGTAGCTGAGAAAAGAAGAGAAGCTTAAGGAGAAGGAGAAAAGGAAAGATATATCCATTTGATAGTAGAGTTCCAAAGAATAGGAAGGAAAGATAAGAAAGTCTTCCTCAGGGATCAATGCAAAGAAATAGAGGAAAATAATAGAATGGGAAAGACTAGAGATCTCTTCAAGAAAATTAGAGACACCAAGGGAACATTTCATGCAAAGATGGGCTCAATAAAGGACAGAAATGGTATGGACCTAAGAGAAGAAGAAGATATTAAGAAGAGGTGACAAGAATACACAGAACTGTACAAAAAAGATCTTCATGACCCAGATAACCATGATGGTATGATCACTCACCAAGAGAAAGACATCCTGGACTGCACTGTGAAGTCAAGTGGGCTTTAGGAAGCATCACTATGAGCAAAGCTAGTGGAGGCAGTGGAACTCCAGTTGAGCTATTTCAAATCCTAAAAGATGATGTGAAAGTGCTGCACTCGATATGCCAGCAAACTTGGAAAACTCAGCAGTGGCCACAGGACTGGAAAAGGTCAGTTTTCATTCCAGTCCCAAAGAAAGGCAACACCAAAGAACGTTCAAGGTTGGTTCAGTTGCTCAGTCGTGTCCAACTCTTTGCAACCCCGTGAATCGCAGCACGCCAGGCCTCCCTGTCCATCACCATCTCCTGGAGTTCACTCAGACTCACATCCATCGAGTCAGTGATGCCATCCAGCCATCTCATCCTCAGTCGTCCCCTTCTCCTCCTGCCCCCAATCCCTCCCAGCATCAGAGTGTTTTCCAATGAGTCAACTCTTCTCATGAGGTGGCCAAAGTACTAGAGCTTCAGCTTTAGCATCATTCCTTCCAAAGAAATCCCAGGGTTGATCTCCTTCAGAATGGACTGGTTGGATCTCCTTGCAGTCCAAAGGACTCTCAAGAGTCTTCTCCAACACCACAATTCAAAAGCATCAATTCTTCGGCGCTCAGCCTTCTTCACAGTCCAACTCTCACATCCATATATGACCACAGGAAAAACCATAGCCTTGACTAGATGGACCTTAGTCGGCAAAGTAATGCCTCTGCTTTTGAATATGCTATCTNGACTCTCAAGAGTCTTCTCCAACACCACAATTCAAAAGCATCAATTCTTCGGCGCTCAGCCTTCTTCACAGTCCAACTCTCACATCCATATATGACCACAGGAAAAACCATAGCCTTGACTAGATGGACCTTAGTCGGCAAAGTAATGCCTCTGCTTTTGAATATGCTATCTAGGTTGGTCATAACTTTTCTTCCAAGGGGTAAGTGTCTTTTAATTTCATGGCTGCAGTCACCATCTTCAGTGATTTTTGGAGCCCAAAGAAATAAAGTCTGACACTGTTTCTACTGTTTCCCCATCTATTTCCCACGAACTGATGGGACCAGATGCCATGATCTTCGTTTTCTCAATGTCGAGCTCTAAGCCAACTTTTTCACTCTCCTCTTTCACTTTCATCAAGAGGCTTTTTAGCTCCTCTTCACTTTCTGCCATAATTATGGTGTCATCTGCATATCTGAGGTTATTGATATTTCTCCCAGCAATCTTGATTCCAGCTTGTGTTTCTTCCAGTCCAGCAATTGCACTCATCTCACATGCTAGCAAAGTAATGCTCAAAATTCTCCAAGCAACACTTCAGCTGTAATCAATCCTAGTCAATCACTAGTCAATCCTAAAGGAAATCAGTCCTGAATATTCATTACAAGGACTGATGCTGAAGCTGAAGCTCCAATACTCTGGCCATCTGATGCAAAGAACTGTCTCATTGGAAAAGACCCTGATGCTGGGAAAAATTGAAGGTGGGAGGAGAAGGGTACAACAGAGGATAATTTGGTTGGATGGCATCACCGACTAGATGGATATGAGTTTGAGTAAGCTCCAGGAGTTAGTGATAGACAGGGAAGCCTGGTGTGCTGCAGTCCATGGGGTCACAAAGAGTTGGACATGAGAGAGTGACTGAACTGAACTGAACTAAGAGAGATACATATAGAGATAAGTTACAACAACTTCATTTTTTGTCCTAAAATTATTTCACACTAAAAATTTTTGGAACATATGTGAGTACATTGCCCCTGGCTCGATGCTAATTTAAAAGGAAAACAGAAAGATCTTTATGAGTGAGCATTTGTATTTGACAAAGCCATGTTCATATCCTGAAGAATAAACTTGTGTTAATATGTATCCACTCAAGAACCTATTTGTGATCAAGATCCACTCCCTCATGCTGACTGGACTTATTTGTCTTAGTGCTGCTGCTTAGTTGCTAAGTCAGGTCCAGCTCTTAGCAGCCCCATGGACTATGGCCCACCAGGCTCCTCTGTCCGTGGGATTTTCCAGGCAAGAATACTGGAGTGGGTTGCCATTTCCTTCTCCAGGGGATCCTTCTGACCCAGAGATTGAACCCAGGTCTCATGCTTGGCAGGCGGATTCTTTACCACTGAGTCACCTGGGAAGCCTAACTATCTTAGTGATATGTGACAAATTCCACTCCAATCCTCCTGGTGCACCTAAATTCAGGTATTTACCAGGCATATAACAAGTAAAATTATCTTCCATAAACAAGCAATACCTTTAGTAATCAAATCTGTGATGACTCAAGAGCTTTAAACACCATATTTACCTTCTGTTTGCAAATAGAAACCAATGCATGATGGAAAGATAACTTTTCATCACTATCACCATCACAATTGTATAGTCTTAGTTAAAACTTATCTTGGAGACATACCTTTTCTGCTCTCTAACCCTTTGAAAATATTGTGATTTGTCTCCATATCAAAATTATCACACTGCAGAAAAAAAAAATCCTATAGGATTTTCGTACTAGATTTCTTTATAAAAAAGGATAATGACATCAGATATTTAGAAATACAGAAACAAGTACTTATAAAGGTTTATGTATTGTGGCTTTGAAGGGTTTCTGGTTAAGGTCACCTCTGATGAGTATATTCTTGAGAGAGGGGAAAAAAAAGGAAGTTTCTCTTCAAATGTTCAACAAATCAACAGAAAATGCAGCCTGACAACTCAAGGAGGAGACCTGTGAATAGCATCAGGACATCTGTGTGGACAGCAAAGGGATGACAAAGGAAGCACAATTTCTGAAACCTTTTGCAAGGGCCTTATCTGACTCTCTAGACCCTGGAGCCATGCACATGAAGCAAATATTACAGAAACCATGGTTCACAGATTCAGGCCAGGAAAGCAGACCTTTTGAAAAAGAACTTATAGTCACTGCTTGAGTATATCCTTATAGCGGTGAATGTTTTCCCTGTAAATTCACTGGATCTTACATACAGGTCTTCTCTTATTGACTTTTTTGGTTTAACTTGCTCTATTCTTTTTTCTTTAATCTTTACATTTATTTGCTTTTGTTGTTTACTGAGATATAATTTACACAGTCCACTCTTTTTTTTGGTGCAGAGGTCTATGAATTTTGAAAAATGTATGTATATAGTGTGCAACCATCAGGAGTATTTGTTACATTCTCAAAGTTCTTTTTTTTTTCTTTTTTAATCCACAGGTGTACATGTGTTCCCAACCCTGAACCCCCTCCCACCTCCCCCCCAACACCATCCCTCTGGGTCATCCCAGTGCACCAGCCCCAAGCATCCTGCATCCTGCATCGAACCTAGTGAACCTGCTCTATTCTTCCAGTGGCTTCTATGTGTGTCCATGTTCTCTCCATCACCAGTGCCACAGGGAGGTTGAAATGCTTAATGTGATGAGACCAAGAGAGACCTAAAGGCTAGTCCATGCATGTGCAAGAGTACAAAGCCCTGTCACTGCCAGCTGGTGTTGGTTCAGCTCATCCCTCCTTGTTCTACCAGGAAGATGATGTGACTGTTCATTTTCTACTCAAATGGGTCCTGGAGTGTCCAGATACTGGCTCAAACATTATTCTGGACATATTTGTGAGGGTCTTTCTGAAGGAGAGTAACATGTGGATCCTTAGAGTAAAGATGATGGCCCTCCCCTATGTAAGTGCCCTCCACACTGAGGGACTGAATAGAAGAAAAGGTGGAGCAAAAGAGAGCCCCTTGGACTGCAAGGAGATCAAACCAGTCACTTCTAAAGGAAATCATACTGAATATTCATTGGAAGGTCTGTTGCTAAAGCTGCAAAACTTTGACCATCTGATGTGAAGAGCTGACTCACTGGAAAAGGCCTTGATGCTGGGAAAGATAGAAGGCAAAAGGAGAATCGGGTGGCAGAGGATGAGATGCTTAGATAGCATCACTGACTCAATGGACGTGAATGTAAGCAAACTCCAGGAGACAGTGGAAGACAGAGGAACCTGGGATTCTGCAGTCCATGGGATCGCAAAGAGTCGGACATGACTTAGTGACTGAACAACAACAGCAAAAGGAGAATCTGCTCTCTTTGGCTGACTGTGTTCAAGTTGGAACATTGGTCTTCTCCTGCTTTCAGACTTGGACTCAGGCTCGAATGACACCATGGGCTTTCCTGGCTCTCAGTATGCTGGCTGTAACTTTTGGAAATTCTCAGCCTCCAAAGGCATATAAGTCAAACTCTTAGAATAAATCTCTTAATTTTATATATGTAATACACAGAGATCCCCAACCTGCAACAGTTCAACTTACTTTTTTTTTTTTGACTTTATGATGTTGCAAAAATGACATGCATTTGATAGACACTGTACTTTGAATTTTGAATTCAGCTCTTTTCCCAGACCCGCATTATAATCCTGTTTCATGATGCTGGTCAGCAGCAGTGACCACAGCTCTCAATCAGCCGGACAACCATGAGGGTAAACAGCTGATATGCCTACAACCATTCTGGACCCAGGTAACCATTTCTCACTTTCAGTACATTACATGAGAAAATACACTTATTTTTTTTTAACAGTGTCAGACTTTATTTTTGGGGGCTCCAAAATCACTGCAGATGATGACTGCAGCCATGAAATTAAAAGATGCTTACTCCTTGGAAGAAAAGTTATGACCAACTTACATAGCATATTCAAAAGCAGAGATATTACTTTGCCAACTAAGGTCCATCTAGTAAAGGCTATGATTTTTCCAGTGGTCATGTATGGATGTGAGAGTTGGACTGTGAAGAAGGCTGAGTGCCAAAGAATTGATGCTTTTGAACTGTATACACTTATTTTTAAAATAGGCTTTGTGTTAGATGACTTTTCCCAACTTCAAGCTAATGTCAGTGTTCTTAGCACATCTAAGGTCTATAAGAATAAACTATGATGTTTAGTAGGTTTTGTGTATTAAACGCATTTTTGACTGACAACATTTTCAATTCACGATGGGTTTTTCAAGATGTAATCCCACTGTAGGGCATCCCAGGTGGCTCAGTGCTAAAGGATCTGCCTGCTAGTGCAACTGACACAAGACACACAGATTCAGTCCCTGGGTGGGGAAGATCCCTTGGAGTAGGAAATGGCAAGCTGCTCCAGTATTCTTGCCTAGAAAATCCCATGGAGAGAGGAACCTGGTATGCTACAATCTGTAGGGTCAAAGAGTCAGACACGACTGGGAGATTTAGCATGAACACAACTGCACTGTAAGTCAAGGAAGACCTTTATATAGATAAGTCTATTCATTAATCTATACCTGCTACATCCAAAGGCCAGCTGGGTCCTGAAGAGAAGACCACTGTGACTGACTCCGGGGGATGCTGGGATGAGCACAGCAGTCTTCAGTTGTCACTGAGATGGACACTGTCCTCACAGCCTAACCTATAATCCCTCTCCATGCTCCCTGTGGATTCTTAGCTGGTGGTCCAACTCTTTCATGCCATGACAAGTTCTGAAGAGACAGCCTGATTGTAACAGGTCAATGGTCCCTCTCCAAGGGTTGGGTAAAAAGATCATGTGATCTAGATCTAGTCTATCTATCCACACACAGACACATTCCACTGGTTCAATTTCTCTTGAGGACCCCAGTGAATAAAGTTAGGATTCGCCAATAGACCACCTTCTGTTCTCTCTTTCTTGCTCACACCCTACAATTCTGCTACTCATTATCCCTTCTCTTTAGAGACAGCCCTGAATGTTCCTCAATTACTGCCTATTATTATATCTCATTGAAACACCTCCTTAATGGATATAAGTCATGGGGAGTCTCCTGACCAAAGGGTCTCTTTGGAATAGCACTATGAACATATCCCAACCCTCTTTACCACCAAGCTCAGTTCCTACTTGCACAGTCTTGCCAACTCTTTCTTGGCCCTGATGGCAGGCACTTGCTGAAGGAGACAGTTGCAAAGAGGAATCAGATTCATCTTGGGCTGGCATGGATTTATTCTCCCCCATAAATACCTCTTGAAGTAGGAAGGAAGAGGGAAGAGCACAAACTTTATAAGGACATGCCATAAACTGATTAGAACCAAATAGGTCCAAAATGGGCTTTCCAGGTGATTCAGTGGTAAAGAATCTGCCTGTCAATGCAAGAAGTGCAAGAGACTCATGTTAGATCCCTGGGTTAGGAAGATCACCTAGAGTAGGGAATGGCAACCCACTCCACTATTCTTGCCTGGAAAACTCACAGATAGAGGAACCTGGCGGGCTACAGTCCCTGGGGCTGCAAAGAGTTGGACACGAGTAAGCTATGGTTTTTCCTGTGGTCATGTATGGATGTGAGAGTGGACTGTGAAGAAGGCTGAGTGCTGAAGAATTGATGCTTTTGAACTGTGGTGTTGGAGAATACTCTTGAGAGTCCCTTGGACTGCAAGGAGATCCAACCAGTCCATTCTGAAGGAGATCTGCCCTGGGATTTCTTTGGAAGGAATGATGCTAAAGCTGAAACTCCAGTACTTTAGCCACCTCATGAGAAGAGTTGACTCACTGGAAAAGACTGATGCTGGGAGGGATTGGGGGAAGGAGGAGAAGGGGACGACCAAGGATGAGATGGCTGGATGGCATCACTGACTCGATGGACGTGAGTCTGAGTGAACTCCGGGAGTTGATGATGGACAGGGTGGCCTGGCGTGCTGCAAATCATGGGGTCGCAAAGAGTCGAACATGACTGAGCGACTGAACTGAACTGAAGCTACTGAGCACATACACAGGTCTGAAATGGTGGACAAGCCAACTTCCACTAGAGATTGATCCTCAGTATACACTCATTGTAACACATCAGCAAGCTAAATGACACAATCACAGGTGCCAAGACTACTTCAAGGCTGACCACCAAAGACCAAAAAGTGGATGTGACCCAGTTCCTAGAAATCTCCACCCCTTCTCCAAAACAGTTGGACTAATCCTCCCACTCATTAGCCTATGAAATTACTCAGTCCATAAAAGCTGACCACACCATATTTTGATGGCACTCTCTCCTTCCAAGATGGCCCATACTGTCTGTGAATTATGTTTCTCTCTAAATAAATCCACTTCTTACCTATCACTTTGTCTCTCACTAAATTCTTTCTGTGATGAGACATCAAGAACCTGAGCTTCATTAAATCCTGAAACCAGGTTTGTGGTCTCAGTTGGAAGACTATGGGTTTTGAGTCCTGGTCGAGGAGTTAAAATCCCTATCTGAGTTACACATTTTCATCTTTGGTAGAAAGGAAAAGTGAAAGTGAAGTTGCTCAGTCATATTCAACTCTTTGCGACGCCATGGACTGCAGCCTTCCAGGCTCCTCTGTCCATGAGATGTTCCAGGCAGAGTACTGGAGTGGGTTGCCATTTCCTTCTCCAGAAAAGAGGAGACAAAACAAAACTTGCAACTCCGAGGCCTTAGCCAAAAGAGAGAAGCAACTCAAAGACTGATCCTGAAAGTTCCACTCAGGGGTGCTAATCAGGGCAGGAAGGGGCTAAAATCCCACCAGCTCTGTGGAGTCAAAGGGAAAATCAGAAGCAGCAGTGGCTGATGACATAAGTTAAAAGGATAATTTGTGCTATGCTACATTTTAACTTTTAAAAATGTAAATCTTTTAATTTTCTACATGAAATATACTTTAACATGAATTCTCACAGATTTTGTTTTATGGATTTCTTTATAATTTTCTAAAGTAACAGAATTTTGGTGTTGCTGTTGTTCTAGGTGCTAAGTCCTGTCTGACTCTTCTGTGATCCCATGGACTGTAGCCCGCCAGGCTTCTCTGTCCATGGGGTTCTCCAGGCAAGAAGACTGGAGAGGGTAGCCATTTCCTTCTCTTGGGAATCTTCCCGACCCAGGAATCGAACCCTGGTCTCCTGAATTGAAGGCAAATTCTTTATGACTGAGCCAACAGGAGAAGTCCTTTTTAAATGTTACACAAATTAATATTGTTATAGACAGTAGTGCAGTTTTGCTGGAGTTTGGCATTCACCACATGACCCGAGGAATTAAATGCAAACTTGATTGTACATTTGCATTCTTCCAAGAGAGGAGTCATCACTTTAATCAGATTCTCAAAGGGATTAGTAATGCAAAGGAAGCCACTTTGCCTATAGTAAATTCCTAGAAGTAGAACTAAGGCAGCAATGAATATGAACACTTTTAAAGTTCTGGTGTAATTTTAAAATGCCCAGAAACATTTTGCCAAGTTTTATTCCTAATAGCTGTGTATGCAACTCTTTACACATACCAGACATTTCTCAACAACGGTGATCATCATCTCCAGCATTTTCACCAATTTAACAGATGAAAAGTATTATCCTGTTATTTTGCAAATAAGATTAATTTTTATATGTTTACTTCTTCTCGATAAATGACATGTTCAATTTGTTGGCCCCTTTTTGCTTCTACAGAGGGTTATCTTCTTTTCAATATTTGTATCTCACCTTGTTTTACACTGGGCTTCCCCAGTGGCTCAGATGGTAAAGAATGCCTAGAATGCAGGAAACCTGGGTTCAATTCCTGGGTCAGGGTGATCCCCTGGAGAAGGGAGTAGCAACCCACTCCAGTATTCTTGCCTGAAGAATCCCATGGACAGAGGGGCCTGGCAGGCTACAGTCCATGGGGCTGCAAAGAGTTGGATATAACTGAGCGACTGACACTACATTATTTGTTTTACATATCACTCCACTGGCCAGTCTGTTCAGAACAGCGATAGTAATACTGATGACAGTGGCAATCCTTGTCATTTATTTAAAATGCAAGACAATTCCAGAACACTAGAAACACACCCATAAGCAAATATAAGCAGCCAAAGGCATGCCAACAACTTCTGTATTACCTAGTGAGCCATTATCAGTAGCTCATACAACTGATAACCAAGAGTTACTACACTGTAAGATGATACAAGAGACATCTTCTAATTTCTTTCCCAACTTTAACATCTCAAAAACCCTGAAATTCATTTTCTAGCACTCAGAAGATGAGAAAAAGCTTTCTGACTGTACGCATTCTATTTTAAAATTCCATCGGAGTAGGGCTTCCCCGATAGTTCAGTTGGTAAAGAATCTACCTGCAATGCAGGAGACCCCGGTTCAATTCCCTGGGTCGGGAAGATCTGCTGGAGCAGGGATAGGCTACACACTCCAGTATTCTTGGGCTTCCTTTGTGATTCAGCTGGTAAAGAATCTGCCTGCAATGTGGGAGACCTGGGTTCGATCCCTGGGTTGGGAAGATCCCCTGGAGAAGGGAAAGGCTACCCACTCCAGTATTCTGGCCTGGAGAATTCCATGGACTATATAGTCCATGGGGTCACAAAGAGTCAGACTCAACTGAGGGACTTTCACTTTCACATTCAGTGGAAAACAGTAAAAGTCATCCACAAAGAGACACAAAACTCTAGGAACAACCTGCTTCATTATAGGGACTTTCTATTGAATGGTCTTTTCCCAGAAGCACATAATTATCTAACAGTGTAGCTTACCATGCTCTTAGGAAAAAATCTGTGCACTCAGGTATCAGTGTAAACATATATACATTCATATCTACATGTATACATGATGTGTAATTAAACTCGTGAGTCAAAATCCTATCACTATTCATTACAGAAGAGGGAAAATAATGAAAGAATGCCAAAATAAGAAGTAATTTGGCTACAGAACTTTTCCAAGATAACAGCTCCTGTTTCTTTACGTTATCTTTTTATAAATGTCCAACAGAAGTGCATTCCCTGAAGCGAGACAAGAGATAGTGAGAACCAGCCTACCATACAAAAGCTCCTGTAGCACTATCTGTGAAATTGCCCAATGGAGCACGTGGTCATTAGCTTCCAGTCTCCCACCCTCATTGCAGTGCAGGATGAGGGCCATGACTGATGAAAACCTTTGTGATTTCTCTGGCTGTCAAAATGCAGAGCTTCTCCAGCAGAATTCTATAATGGCAATAATTCTAAACTGGGAAATCAAGGACTCAGAACTGCCAAAGCAACAAACCCATTATTCTGAGGTTCAGTTCAGTTCAGTTCAGTCGCTCAGTCATGTCTGACTCTTTGCGACCCCATGAATCGCAGCACGCTAGGCCTCCCTGTCCATCACAAACTCCCGGAGTTCACTCAGACTCACGTCCATTAAGTCCATAACACCATCCAGCCATCTCATCCTCAGTCATCCCCTTCTCCTCCTGCCCCCAATCCCTCCCAGCATCAGGGTCTTTTCCAATGAGTCAACTCTTCGCATAAGGTGGCGAAAGTACCGACTATATACATATAGAATTTTTGATTCAGCTGAATCAAATCACTGGTCCTTAATATTTTCTTCTAAAAAGTCCATCTTGGGACTTTCCTGGAGGTACAGTGGTGTTAGGACTTCGCCTTCCAATGCAGGGAGTGTGGATTCGATCCCTGGTGGGAAAGTAAGATCCCACAGGCCTCGAGGCCAAAAAACTCAAACTCAAAACAGAAGTGATACTGTAACAAATTCAGCAAAGACTTTAAAAATGGTCCACATCCAAAAAAGAAAAATAATCTTTCAAAAAAGAAGAAATCTGCCTTCTCAAATGTTTACATAAATACACTTTCAGCATACAGTATGGTAATTACCAAATAACAGTGGGTTTGGAAGAGTCCCATGAAGCCGTGACCATACTACTCAAGTGCTGTGTGGATACTGGTAAGTGTGCACAGTATCTCTGTACAGGACATTTACAGAGAAATATACCTGTCCCATCCCTAAGGCCATCAATGCCCCCACCTCAAACTAGAGTGAAGTTGCAGTTAAGCCACTGAAAGCTCTCTACGGAATAAGCCTTAATACCATGAGAAGCTGGGCAGTGGCCTAAGGGTTGTAATATAAAACCAAAAGAAATCACATTCTTAAGTGTCAATCACTGTATTTTGAGGATCTCCTAATACTTCCTATGAAGAAAATAACCATTGGCTATGCAGAATAGATTAGAAAACCATCAGACTGGCTGGCAGTGCATACAATACAGGAGAAAAGACTCGAACAGAAACTAGGCAGGAAAGCCAAGTGAAACAGAGGTCTGATTCCAGTGTTCCTGGATTTCTAATTTTCTTTTAAGGCTCTCTACAGACACTCTCAACAATCACCAAGATTCCTGGGCTCTGTAGGAACTCTAGTCCAACTTAATGACAATTTGATGTGCAAACTTCTTTTCCCCTCCATTTTCCTCTTACATGGAGGAAATAAATTCAAAACTGTCTGTAAAATTTTATAAAAAGTAAAGGAACAAAAAAGGAAATACAGAAATTTATATTCCATTTAAGCTACCTTGCTGGCTCAGTAGGTAATCTGCCTGCAATGAGGGAGCAATCCCTGGGTCAGGAAGATCCCTCTGGAGAAGGAAATGGCAACCCACTCTAGGATTTTTGCCTGAAGAATTCCATGGACAGAGGAGGCTGGTAGGCTACAGTCCTGGAGTCACAAAGAGTCAGACACAACTCATTGACTAACAACATTTTATCCAAAAAAAAAAAAAGGAACAATAGCTTTTGGACCCGAAGATATTTGAATCCTTGCTGTCATCTGAATCATGGATTTGATAGCAAGTAATTGGGCTAATTAACTGATGCGCGGTCTTTGAAAATTGAAAATTACTCAATCTTGGTTTCATCACCTACAGAATGAGGATTCATTTAGCAAATGTTTGCACGTTTATGCTGTCAGAGGTTGAGAATGCATCAGTGAAAAAAAAAGACAACTGAAGTTAACAATCATTTGTGGAATAAAAGAAATAGTAACACCTATAATATAGGATTGTGACAAGGAGGAAATTAAATGAGATGATGTGGATAAATGGACAGTGCACTGTAAACTCTCAGTTTAAAAAAAAAAAAAAAAAAGCAGGGCTAGAGGAGGTTGTCTTTATGACTGTTACAAACTGATGTGGTTTACTGGGCCAGCCTGGATTCTCCTCTAGTTCCCAAATTCTCTTTTTTCCTGCTTTCTAGGCCACTGGTAGGTAACATTTCCCTCCTGTGATACTGGCCTAAATCCTTCCTATGTTGTCTACAGACAGACTTGGACTAAATAACTTCCTTCAGAAAAGCTTTAGCTGTCTAGTGATAGGTCAAGAACATCCTTCAGTTTTCCAGCTCAATGGAAGGACAGAGAAATGTGTGGACTCAGAGTCCCACAAAAATATGGAACCTTCCTGGCTTAGGCTCCCATTGCTGATCATGTCTAGAGGACATTGGTTAGTTCCTGCCCTCCGCAGCCATTGCTGCTGCTGCTGCTGCTGCTGCTAAGTCGCGTCAGTTGTGTCCGACTCTGTGCGACCCCATGGGCTATAGCCTACCAGGCTCCTCCGTCCATGGGATTCTCCAGGCAAGAGTACAGGAGTGGGTTGCCATTGCCTTCTTCGTCTGCAGCCATTAGCAAAGGATAATTTTGCTAAAGCAATTTGACGATATTATAATGTCAAAACACTCAGTAATAAAATTAACCTAATGTAGAACTGTTAACACCTGTGGCTCCCAAGGTTACAATGGCCCAGAAAAATGTACACACAGGGAATCACCTTCTCAAGGCTACTGGGGGGAAAACAATCACATAAAAAATATGCGTCTATGTGTAAGCGTGTTCATGTATGAGTGTTCCTGTCCTGGAAGTTTTAGACTTTTTTGTGATGCTGGATATGGGGAGAAAATCTCCAGTTAAATTTTCTATTTTAAATATTTTGTTGTTGTTCAGTTGCTAAGTCATGTCTGACTGTTTATGACTGTATGGACTACAGCACACCAGGTTTCCCTGTCCTTCATTATCTCCCGGAGTTTGCTCAAATTCATGTCCACTGAGTCATTGATGCCGTCCAACCATCTCATCCTCTGTCCTCCCTTCTCCTCCTGCCCTCAATCTTTCCCAGCATCAGAGTCTTTTCCAATGAGTCAGTTCTTTGCATCAGGTAGCCAAAGTATTGAAGCTTCAGCATCAGCATCTGTCCTTCCAATGAATATTCAAGTTTGATTTCCTTTAGAATTGACTGGTTTATTCTCCTTGCAGTGCAAGGGACTCTCAAGAGTCTTCTGCAGTACCACAATTTGAAAATTTCAATTCTTTGGTGCTTAGCCTTCCTTATGGTCCAACTCTTATATCTATGCATGACTACTGGAAGATAATCCTATTTTAATGAACATGTTTAGCCACAAGATTCCATAATAAGTTTCTACTTCAACTTGATTAACCATTAAGACTTGATTAACCATTAATCAAGTTTAATTAACCATTAACTTTAATTAACCATTAACCATTAATTAATCAAGTTAATTAATTAACCATTAATCAAGTAATTCTTGATTAACCATTTCTGCTTGCTACTAAAGGCCTTCCTACCTCATGGCTGGAATCTGATTTTGAGAGCCTCTTTTTCAACAAATAGAGATCAATAAAGCATTTGCTATTTTGAAGATAGATTTATGTGTTGGGCCATTTTGTCCTCCAGAAACCCTCCTAAAGGAAATTACTTATTTGGCTATCTATTGTCTAATTTGTCCTGTGGGAGATGCTTAACTCAAACAGGAAGGAAAAAAAAAAAAACTGAATTTAAAACTCCCTGGAGGTTACTTGGCATTTAGTTAACATGAAGGAAAAAAGAACTGATAATAATTTCAGGAGCTGGCACCGTGAGAAGACTGATGGACTGCATGAACTAGAAAGGGCTTCCCTGGGGGCTTAGTGGTAAAGAATTCTTTTGCCAATGCAGGAGATTTGGGTTCGATCCCTGGGTCAGGAACATCCCCTGGAGAAGGGAATGGCAACCCACTGCAGTATTCTTGCCTGGGAAATCCCACGGATAGAGGAGCCTGGCAGGCTACAGTCCATGGTGTCACAAAAGTGTCGGACATAACTTAGCGACTAGAACAACAATGCTCTAGGAATAAGAAATCCATAGAACTTTACGTTAGTAAGTAAGTAAAGTCACTCAGTCGTGTCCGACTCTTTGTGACCCCATGGACTGCAGCCCACCAGGCTCCTCAGTCCATGAGATTCTCCAAGTAGGAATACTGGAGTGGGTTGCCATTTCCTGCTCCAGGGGATCTTCCCGACCCGGGGATTGAACCCGGGTCTCCCGCATTGGAGGCAGACGCTTTAACCTCTGAGCCACCAGGGAAGTCCAGCAAACTGAAAGTATTTATTGGGATGGCCAAGAAGTTCACTCAGGCCAAGAAGTTCACTCAGGTTTTTCCGTAAGATGGACTAGAAAAGCCTAAACGAACTTCTTGTCTAACCCAATAACAAAGAGCTCTCAGGCTAAAACACATCTTTGTCTCACATAACGTACATTTCTGGGTACCAAAACTAATCCTTGTAAAAATGCTCTTTCAGTAAGTTAATGATTTTAAGTGGCATTTTAGTCAACCGTGATTTGAAGCAACAAAAACTTGTGCCACAAAAATCTAACAGGACATTTGTAAACATAGATGTAATATGATCATTTCTAGGAAGAAAATAGATTTCTATCAATGAAAACATCTGTGAGGCAATAAATGTATATAAGTGTGTAACATGTGCCATATTTTGGTTCAAATTGTCTTTTTCTTACTGGGCATTTCTCATAAAACAAAGCTTCTTATCTGATTTTCTAAATCTATTAAGGGAAATAGTTTGAACACCACCAAAACAGGCTCCCCAGGTGGCGCTAGTGGTAAAGAATCCACCTTCCAATGCAGGAAGATGCAAGAGGCAAGGGTTTGATCCCAGGTCAGGACAATCCTGTAGAGGAGGAAATGGCAACCCACTCCAATATTCTTGCCTAGAAAATTCCACTGATAGAGGAGACTGGAGGGCTATACAGTCCATAGGGTTGCAAAGAGTGGGATACAACTGAGCACACATTAGGAAAACATTTTGGACACCACCTAAATAGAATTTTCAAAAACTGTAAATTCAGAAACGATAAATACATTATACTGATTAGAAAATGAAAAACACGCATTTGTTCATTCAAAAACAAACATTTCCTAAACATCAAAACTATGCCAGATGCTCCTGTAGGCATGTGGAGACAGAAGTGAATAACAGACAAAATCTCTGCCTTCAGGAAAGAAGAGAAAAATCACATTCTTTCATCTCAGTTCAGTTTAGTTCAGTTGTTCAGTCATGTCCAACTCTTTGTGACCCCATGGCCAGCAGCACGCCAGGCTTCTCTGTCCATCACCAACTCCCGGAGCTTACTCAAACTCCTGTCCATTGAGTTGGTGATGTCATCCAATCATCTCATGGTCTGTTGTCCCCTTCTCTTCCTGTCTTCAATCTTGCCCAGCATCAGGGTCTTAATGAGTCAGTTCTTTGCATCAGGTGGCCAAAGTATTGGAGATTCAGTTTCAGCTTTAGTTTTTTCAATGAATATTCAGGACTGATCTCCTTTAGGATGGACAGGTTTTATCTCCTTGCAGTCCAAGGGACTCTCAAGAGTCTTCTCCAACACCACAGTACAAAAGCATCAATTCTTTGGTGCTCAGCTTTCTTTATGGTCCAACTCTCACATCCTCATCACTCATCACAACGTGACTACTGGAAAAACCATAGCTTTGACTAGATGGACCTTTGTTGGCAAAATAATGTCTCTGCTTTTTAATGTGCTGTCTAGGTTTGTCATAGCTTTTCTTTCAAAGAGCAAGCATCTTTTAATTTCATGGCTGCAATCACCATCTACAGTGATTTTGGAGCCCAAAAAGCAGTCTCTCACTATTTCCATTGTTTCCTCACCTATTTGCCATGAAGTGATGGGACCAGATGTCATGATCCTAGTTTTTTGAATGTTGAGTTTTAAGCCAGCTCTTAAATCATACAGATGGATGGTAACAAAAATCAGTAAGTATATAAAGGGGGGAGGGTTAAAATGTTCATAAGAGGCAAGGTGAGGTGTGACCATAAAATAAAAAAAAAACCCAGAGTTTTCATACAATGCGGTACCACCTCAGACCAAGCAGAATGGCCACCATTAAAAACTCTTCAAACAATAAATGCTGGAGAAGGTGTGGAGAAAAGGGAACCGTCTTACACTGTTGGTGGGAATGTAAACTGGTATATCCACTATAGAAAGCAGTATGTGCTGTGCTATGCTTAAGTCACTCAGTTGTGTCTGACTCTTTGGAACTCGTGGACTGCAGCCCGCCAGGCTCCTCTATCCATGGGGATTCTCCAGGCAAGAATACTGGAGTAGGTTTCCATGCCCTCTTCCAGGGAATCTTCCCAACCCAGGGATTGGACCCAGATCTCCCACACCGCTAGTAGGTTCATTCTGAGCCATCCAGGAAGCCCAGGAAGCAGTATCTAGGTCCCTCATAAACTGAAAGCAGAGTTGCTATAAGATCCATCAATCCTACTTCTGGGCACATGCCCAGACAAAATTACAATTCGAAAAGATATATGCATCCTGATGTTCCTAGGAGCACTATTTATAATAGCCAAGATGTGCAAACAACCTAAATGTCAACTGACATATGAATATACAAAGAAGACGTGGAATACATACAATAGAATACCACTCAGACATGTGTAAGAACAAAATAATGCCGTTTGCAGAACATGAATGGACCTGGAGATTATCATACCAAATGAAGTAAGTCAAAAAGAAAAAGATATATATTATATGATATCACAGATATGTGAACCTAAGCTATGGCACAAGCAAGCATATCTATGAAACAGAAACAGACTCACAGATACAGAGAACAGACTTGTGGTCGCCAAAGGAGGGGGAAGCGGGGAAGGAAAGAGCTGGAAGTTTGGGGCTAGCAGATACAAACTAGCATATGCATACTATGAATAAACAGTGGGGTTTTACTATATAGAACAGGGAAATATATTCAGTATCCTCTGATAAACCGTAACGGAAAAGAATATGAACAAGAGTACCTATGTGTGTGTGTGTGTGTAGGTAAAATATATGCTGAATTACTTTGCTGTACAGCAGAAATGAACACATTGTAAATCAACTATACTTCAATAAGATTAAAAAAAAAGTTTTCAATCAAGTTGGATCAACAAACATGAAGTGGTCACTGACAATACAAAACAAAAGGTAATTAAGTGATGGATTGTATTTTTAAAATCCATCCAACCCACATGGGTCATAAGAGGCAAGATTTAATGAGGTTGAGGTAAGCTGACCTTGAACAAAGGGTTGAGTAGGTTTAAAAGGAGAGATTCTGCAGAAAGTTTGGCTGAGGAATTAAACGTGAGCACATGTCGAGGGCAGAAGGTTGTCTGGCTAAAGCAGAGCTTGTGTTTTTGAGAAAAGTAGGGTGCTGTGCTGGAAATGTAAGAGATTATGAAAGAACTTGATGACCGGTAAGATAGATAGAAACGATGTTAGGAAGCCAAGGAAAATTTGGCAGGGTAAGTCAAATAATGAGAGCACTGCTCATGGAAGTTTAAACTGATGGATGGGGTCAAAGTCAACCACAATGCGACCAACCAGTCATAGAGAAAAATGCTGTGCCTCAGCGGAAAACTATGCAAGAGCAGCACCNAGGTTGGAGAAAAATAGTGTCCATTTATTAGTTTGAGAGGGAAAACAAATAACAGATGACACTAGAGCGACAGAGGTTTTAAATCTTTTCTTTTTCTTCGGTATTTGTCAAAAAGTCAATTGTGGTCTGAAAACTAGAAAATGCAGTACATAGAGTAAGTGGAACCAAAATAAATGGGAAAAGGGAAAGAAACTGACGGAAGGCTGCAGAATTTACTGGATTAATCACTGAACCACGTGTTCCATGAGGCCTAAGACCACTGACCCATTCCTAAAGCCCGTGCCTAGTAGAATGCCTGACTTACAGGAGGTGCTGGAATTCAGGACTGGACTGGGGACTATGTTTAAGGCCCCACACTAGGCAGTAGGAATACAGTGGTGGGTAAGACAAATTCAGCTCCTGCCAACATAAAGTTGATAGTCTGAGCAAGGAAACTAGTCCTTAAGCCAGGGAGTTAGGTGATGAACTTCGTTAGAGCTAATGGCAATGAGAAATCTATGAGACCACATCGTATTAAGAAGATGTGGCCCAGTATAGGGTGGAGGGGTATGGCCAGGGAAGAAGTGTTGTTGCCAGAACCAGCCTGGACCTCAACCTGGGGTCTGGCTTCCTGGGAGCAGACTGGAGCTTTGGAGTGTGCACCACTATGCTGGAAAGGTGGCAAGGGACAGCTGCTGATGGAGATGTGATCAGGGTTTGGGCTTGTAGCCTGGGTTGTCTACACTGTATGACCATAAGACCCTTAGTGACTAGAAATTAGACCAGTTGCTAGAAATTCTATTTTAGAAGAATATTTAACAATGTCAAAAGATGTTCATTATAGTATGCAAAAAAAGGACAGACTATTTTATCTTGAGGGGTTAAAAAAGTGTCTCTGCAGTTAAACTTGAAGGATATACATTCGAATGAAAACAGTTATCTCTGAGTGGTTCTCCTTTCCTTCTTCCAGTTCTTGAAAGGCCTATCCTCCCACACCTCTGGGTCTTCAGAAATGCCATTCCCTTTGTCTAGAGTACTTTTTTCCCCCATGCCCTACCTAGCTAACTCCTTCTCATTTTGGGGGTTTCTGCCTAAGTGGAATTTCCTCTAGCGGCCTCTCTGAAGCCCATGTCCAGGTTTGGGTTCTCTTGTATATGATCCTGGGAAACCAGAGGTTTCCCTCCTCACAGCGATTTTCATGCTGCTGCTAAGTCGCTTCAGTCGTGTCCGATTCTGTGTGACCCCATAGACGGCAGCCCACCAGGCTCCCCCGCCCCTGGGATTCTCCAGGCAAGAACACTGGAGTGGCTTGCCATTTCCTTCTCCAATGCAGGAAAGTGAAAAGTGAAAGGGAAGCCGCACAGTTGTGTCTGACTCTTCGCGACCCCATAGACTGCAGCAGACCAGGCTCCTCCGTCCATGGGGTTTTCAAGGAAAGAGTACTGGAGTGGGGTGCCACTGCCTTAGTGCTTGTTAATTGCCCATTTAATAGTGTATTCTCCACTAGACCCTCAGTGACACCAGGGTCCATATCTGTTTTAACAATGTGAACGAACATTTCTTGAGTGATTAATATGTGCTTCACATGTATTATCTCATTGACTTTACCAGTAAATTCTGAGGAAGCACTGTTAGTTTTCTTTTTACAGGTGAGGATACTGAGGCTTAGACATAGATATAAAGCAAGGTACTGAGGTGGCAGAATTGTAGCTGTAGCCTCAGTGTTGAGGAAATATTTGTTGAATTAATGGATGAAAATACTAAAATTACATAGATAAATTTCACCCCTGCAGTTCTCTGAATCTATGATTAAAAGATGTTGCTAGAATTAAACATACTGGCATGATCAAATGGGTAAGATGTCAGTATGCAGCCAAACATCTTGTCTCACTGATTAGTGAATTCATTCTGCTGCTGCTGCTGCTAAGTCGCTTCAGTCGTGTCCGACTCTGTGCGACACCATAGACGGCAACCCACCAGGCTCCCCCGTCCCTGGGATTCTCCAGGCAAGAACACTGGAGTGAGTTGCCATTTCCTTCTCCAATGCATGAAAGTGAAAAGTGAAAGTGAGGTCGCTCAGTTGTGTCCGACTCTTTGCGACATTATAGATTGCAGCCTACCAGGCTCCTTCAGCCAAAGGATTCTCCAGGCAAGAGTACTAGAGTGGGTGTCATTGCCTTCTCCAGAATTCAGTCTGAAGCTCCCTTAAAAATTCAGAGCAAGTGCTGCCAGGAGATAAAAATCAGTCCCATCCTCACTCCCCCTTCCGAATGCTATGAATTAGTAAAACAGAGGCAGGCCATAGTTCACTGGCTAAATTAGATACAGGGAAAAGCCAGAGGTAGACACCCTCCTCCTTGCTGATCTACCCCCTAAGATGCCTTGTAACCCTGTTTGCTGCACTCTGAAGACATGAGCAGAGCCCAGAATAGGCCGGAAATATGAAGAACTGCTGCTGCTAAGTCACTTCAGTTGTGTCCGACCCTGTGTGACCCCATAGACGGCAGCCCACCAGGCTCCCTAGTCCCTGGGATTCTCCAGGCAAGAACACTGGAGTGGGTTGCCATTTCCGAAGAACTAACCTGGGACAGAAGTGATAATCAACTGAGCACTGTAGGGAAGATAAAGAGTGCAGGCTGCCAGAATCTCAATTTAAGTTGGGGTTCAGCAAACAGAAAAGTCAGTGATAACAATAAATCTGCTTTTCACTAGGATATCAAATTTCCTAAATTCACTGCATTCTTGATTCTCTGAAGCAATAAGTTATACATTATTATCTACCGTCAGTTGCTATTTCTTTGAAACTTTCTTCTGACACAGAGCTCCTAAATACCTTAAATTTCCTAGGTGTTAGGAACATCTTTTGTTCTAATGAGGTTACTCTTACTGGGCTCCTGGATGAGGCTGGTCACTGGAAAGACCAAGTATATTTAGAAGTTTGGAACTTTCAGCTCTACTCCCCCATTCTCTGGAGAGCGGAGAGGAACTATAAATGGAGTTAATAATTGATAATATCTACATGAGGACTTCCCTGGTGGCTCAGATGGTAAAGCATCTGCCTACAATGCAGGGGACCTGGATTCGATCCCTGGCTCAGGAAGATCCCCTGGAGAAGGAAATGGCAACCCACTCCAGTACTCTTGCCTGGAGAATCCCATGGATGGAAAAGTCGCAAAGAGTCGGACACACTGAGTGATTTCACTACTTCACTACTACATGAGGTAGCCCTCATAAAATCTCCCAAATATGAGGCTTGGGAGCTTCTGGGTTGGCGAACACATCCATGTGTTGGAGGCTCCTATGTACAAGACTCTTCTGGACCTCAACATATGTATGTCTTCAACTGGCTGTTCATCTATATCCTTCATCATATAATACGCTGATTAACTTAAGTGTTTCCCTGAGTTCTGTGAGCTGATCTAGCAAGTTATCAAATCTGAGGAAGAAAGTCAAAGGAATGCTGATGGTGTTGGTCAAAAGTACCAGGAACAACCTGGGACTTGCAATTGGCCTCTGAGTTTGGGGCAGTCTTGTAAGAGAGTCCTTAAGTTGTGGGATGTGACACTAACTCCAGATAGATGGTGCCAGAACTGCACTGAATTGTAGGACACCCAGCTGGTGTCAGATAATTGGTTGGTATGAAAAAAATCCACATGCTGTGCTGGAATTGCTATGAGTATGGCAGCAGTGTGAGAGTAAATGAAAAAATAGTGAGTTTCCCTAAACAGATTCCTGGTTCCAGGCACAGTTATTTTTTATCCAGGATGCAGGGCAATATGCTAGGACTAATCCCTTCTCTAGAATGCCAGGACCCTGGGAAAAAGTATATCATTTCCTTGATCTTAAAACATACAGCAGGGTCTTTCAGCCTCAACACTCTTGGTAGCTTGGGTCTGATGATTGTCTTTTGGGGTGGGTTGTCCTGCTGCAGGATATTTAGCAGCATTCCCAGCCTACAACTTCTAGATGCCAGTAGCATACCTTTCCTCTAGTTGTGACAACCAAAAATGTCTTCAGATACTGCCAAATCTACCCTGGGGGTCCTTATTTGGCAAACCACTGGTCTAGAAAGTGGAAAGTAGAAAATACTGGTGCATCCCACACTTCACAGAGTATCTCATAAATATATGTGGACACACTCATACTTGTTTACTTATGGAGTGGATAGCCTTTCCTTTCTCCAGGAGATCTTCCCAACCCAGGCATCGACCCAGGTCTCCCACATCGTAGGTGGATTCTTTATCAGCAGTGTGCAGTGGAAGTAAATAGTATCCCATTAAACCTAACATTTTATGTTTGATGAATGTCTAAGATCTTAAGAATGATTTAGGAATATTCTTCCTAATCACCCCAGTTAACTATTTTCAAGCATGGAAAACTTGTACTATGCTCTTTACTTTTGTAATGGAGTTAGTTCCCTGGACCTCTTTGGATTTCCAGACACTTGTGTATATCCTAGCAGAGGCAGAGAAGCAGGAGCTTTGGAGTTAAGCACACTGGGATTGAAATTCCAGTTATATAAATTTCATTTATCTGTGATCATTGCAAGTAACTCAGCTGCCAGCTGCTTTAAGCCACAAGTTCCTCAACCATGAGGACCTTTCTTGTTTGATCATGATGAACTTTAAAAGAGACAAGGTTTGAGAAAACATTTGGCCCAGTTCTGGAAGGTAGAACCAGTTCCTATTGATTAATGTTTTCTTTCTTCTTGTGCTTTTCACTCAGGAAGCAGGAGTAAGGGGAAGCTCTCATCCCAGTGGCTAGTGCCCAGAATATTCTTTCAGCTTCTTGAAACAGAGAGGGCAGGTGGCAAAGTCATGCTGGGAAAATCAAGGAGGGCTCTTGAGTGTGACTTATAGCTTTCACCTCAAGTGGGTAAGAAGCAGAGAGGCAGTAAGTGAAGACGACTTGAGTGGGTAGGGCTTTGACAAGGATAATGTCCTCACAAAGTGATAGGGCTGCTGGTACAGAGGTTTTGTTTCACTCAGGAGACCTCTTTGACATCATTTTTTGTCATCTATAATGGAACAGAACTAACTGAAGTCAGACTTGGATTTTAGTTCAACTTCAGTACTTCCTGGGTGTGACTACTACCTTGGGCAAGTGCCTCTCCCCTCTAAGCCTCAGGATTGTCATCTGTAAAACAGGATAACACTTGTGCCTACCTCTCAAGATGTGAAGATTAACATAAAAATGCAAGCAAAGGCCCAGTGCCTAGTGAGTAACAGACATGAGAAATACCAGCTGATATTATTATTAATAATCATCTTCCATAAATGCCATGCTACAGAATGGGAAAGACTAGAGATCTCTTCAAGAAATTAGAGATACCAAGGGAACATTTCATGCAAAGATGGGCTCGATAAAGGACAGAAATGGTATGGACCCAACAGAAGCAGAAGATATTAAGAAGAGGTGGCAAGAATACACAGAAGAACTGTCCAAAAAAGATCTTCACAACCCAGATAATCACAATGGTATGATCACTCACCTAGAGCCAGACATCTTGGAATGTGAAGTCAAGTGGGCCTTAGAAAGCATCACTACGAACAAAGCTAGTGGAGGTGATGGAATTCCCGTTGAGCTATTTCAAATCCTGAAAGATGATGCTGTGAAAGTGCTGCACTCACTATGCCAGCAAATTTGGAAAACTCAGCAGTGCCCATAGGACTGGAAAAAGTCAGTTTTCATTCCAATCCCAAAGAAAGGCAATCTCAAAGAATGCTCAAACTACCGGACAATTGTACTCATCTCACACACTAGTAAAGTAATGCTCAAAATTCTTCAAGCTAGGCTTCAGCAATACATGAACCGTGAACTTCCAGATGTTCAAGCTGGTTTTAGAAAAGGTAGAGGAACCAGAGAGCAAATTGCCAACATCTACTGGATCATCAAAAAAGCAAGAGAGTTTCAGAAAAACATCTATTTCTGCTTTATTGACTATGCCAAAGCCTTTGACTGTGTGGATCACAATAAATTCTGGAAAACTCTGAAAGAGATGGAAATACCAGACTACCTGACTTGCCTCTTGAGAAACTTATATGCAGGTCAGGAAGCAACAGTTAGAACTGGACATGGAACAACAGACTGGTTCCAAATAGGAAAAGGAGTACGTCAAGGCTGTATATTGTCACCCTGCTTATTTAACTTCTATGCAGAGTACATCATGAGAAATGCTGGNGACTACCTGACTTGCCTCTTGAGAAACTTATATGCAGGTCAGGAAGCAACAGTTAGAACTGGACATGGAACAACAGACTGGTTCCAAATAGGAAAAGGAGTACGTCAAGGCTGTATATTGTCACCCTGCTTATTTAACTTCTATGCAGAGTACATCATGAGAAATGCTGGGCTGGAAGAAACACAAGCTGGAATCAAGATTGCCGGGAGAAATATCAGTCACCTCAGATATGCAGATGACACCACCCTTATGGCACAAAGTGAAGAGGAACTAAAAAGCCTCTTGATGAAAGTGAAAGAGGAGAATGAAAAAGGCTTAAAGCTCAATATTCAGAAAACGAAGATCATGGCATCTGGTCTCATCACTTCACGGGAAATAGATGGGGAAACAGTGGAAACAATGTCAGAGTTTACTTTTTGGGGCTCCAAAAGCACTGCAGCTGGTGATGAAGTTAAAAGACCTTACTCCTTGGAAGGAAAGTTATGACCAACCTAGATAGCATATTAAAAAGCAGAGATATTACTTTGGCAACAAAAGTCTGTCTAGTTAAGGCCATGGTTTTTCCAGTGGTCATGTATGGATGTGAGAGTTGGACTGTGAAGAAAGCTGAGCACTGAAGAATTGATGTTTTTGAACTGTGGTGTTGGAGAAGACTCTTGTGAGTCCCTTGGACTACTAGGAGATCCAACCAGTCCATCCTAAAGGAGACAAGTCATGGGTGTTCATTGGAAGGACTGATGCTGAGGCTGAAACTCCAGTACTTTGGCCATCTCATGCGAAGAGTTGACTCATTGGAAAAGATCCTGATGCTGGGAGGGATTGGGGGCAGGAGGAGAAGGGGATGACAGAGGATGAGATGGCTGGATGACATCACTGACTCGATGCACATGAGTTTGGGTGAACTCTGGGAGTTGTTGAAGGACAGGGAGGCCTGGCGTGCTGTGATTCATGTGGTCGCAAAGAGTCGGACATGACTGAGTGACTGAACTGAACTGAACTGAACTGAGGCTTCCCTAGTGGCTCAGTGGTAAAGAATTTGCCTGCAATATGAGAGACGTGGTTCAATCCCTGGGTTGGGAAGATCCTTGGATAAAGAAATGGAAACACGCTTCAGTATTCTTCCCTGGGAAATCCCATGGATTTCCTGGGAGGCTATAGTCCATGGTGTCGCAAAAGAGTTGGACATGACTTACCAACTAAATAACAATATGTATTGTATTTGAATATATTTTAGAGAGGATGAATGAAAGGAAAAGGAAGGCCCAAGGTAGACAAAATACAATTCAAGCAACTAGCCAATCAAAAGCGAACAGAGGATTAAGTATATATGGGAGAAAAACACAGGAACAAGATAGAAAGAAAAAGTGGGCCATAAAAGACAAAGGTTAAAAGTGAATAGTGCCGCTTTTAAGAAAAAGTTGGAGGCCAGTTACTTGTGTGAATCAAACTCTGGGAGAATCAGATCAGGGACAAGTCTTCACTAGAAATGAATAAATAGGTAGTGGATGTTTTTGGTCTATATATCATCATCGTTATCATCAGTCACTAGAAATGGAGGAGAAGGGGGAGACAGAGGGTGGGATGACTGGATCATCTACTCAATGGACATTAGTTTGAACAAACTCCAGGAGATAGTGAAGGACAAGGAAGCCTGATGTGCTGCAGTCCATGAGGTTGCTGCAGCCCATAGGGTCACAAAGAGTTGGACATGATTGAGCAACTGAACAACAATAGAAATGAATAAATAGGTAGTAGATTTTTTTGGCCTAGATATCATCATCATTCTGCATTTGCTGAGCACCTGTGATACACTACTGCTGCTGCTGCTGCTGCTGCTGCCAAGTCGCTTCAGTCGTGTCCGACTCTGTGCGACCCCATAGACGGTAGCCCACCAGGCTCCCCCGTCCCTGGGATTCTCCAGGCAAGAACACTGGAGTGGGTTGCCATTTCCTTCTCCAATGGATGAAAGTGAGAAGTGAAAGTGAAGTTGCTCAGTCGTATCCCACTCTTAGCAACCCCATGTACTGCACCCTACCAGGCTCCTCTGTCCATGGGATTTTCCAGGACACTGGACAAACAGAATAACTAGGACACAGTTTCACACCTTGAAGAGCTCAAGAATTTAACTTGGTGAAAGCCAGTAATGTCTTTAAGTAGATTCTGAGTAAACTCTGAGGTCCCATTTCTATCCTTTGGGTGTTGGTAGACAGAGGGTACAAGTATGTGACCTTGAGCAGATCTTCTCTTTTATTCCAGACCTTTTTTGTCCCCAAAGTATTTGAACAAATCAGGGAAGTGCATGTGAGGTGCTTAGAGAAAAGGCTTCATAATAACAGGCTGCCTTCTGGACAGGCTACAGAAGACAGAGATTCCTGGAAATGTCTAGAGAGGAGCTGGTTCACTCCTTTGTTCAGGGCAGCAGAATGCTAGCACCTTTCTAAATAAGAAAGAGTCGAGTTAAGCCTGTTGAAGTCAGCCACAGACAACCGCAGCTCCAACAGGCCAAAGTCAGGGTCAACCAATCCCAGAGGAGATATTTTCTTGACAAATCTGATGAGCTCAGGGGATTCAGAACCCCAAAGTGAAGGTGGTCTCCACCCAGACAGCTCTAGGAAAGCCCGTGGAACATTTCGTTGTCCACAAGCTATTTTGCAGCTGTTTCAATTAAAGAATTAAACTGTATCTAAGTAGCAGCAATATCTGCGAGAGCCAAATTGGATTTCTCCTTGGAAAATGAGCTACAGACCACATCTTTATTGTGCAGATGCTCATTAACAAAAACAAAAACAAAAACTAGTCGGAGAAAGATGTTTTCCTGCTTTGGAGACTTTAAAAAGCATTTAATTCAATTTGGCATGCATGGCTGAACCTAAAATGGCTACAGTGTGTAACTGGTGGGAAAGCATGACCAACTTGCCGCTCTGTCTATCACTCCATCCTCCACAGGACAAATACCCCTCACACTCAGCTGGGGTTAGCAGAAGGGGTTAGCTCCCTTTACTTTTTCTGAACACTGGCAAGGGGCTTTCAATGCTTCAGTCACTTCCAAGGTCAAGATCTTTCCTAAGGAAAAGAAATGCTGGCTGCAGATAGCCAGATTAGCTCCCCACCTCTCCCCTTGCTCCTGGGCAGAAGTTAAATCGCTGGGGACGGCCACACTGATAGACCCTAGGATCATCTGCAGAGAGACTGAAAAACCAGTTGTCAGGAAACTGTCCCAAATAACTTCACATTTTACTATTTTTAAGTGTAGGATATGCTGTCTGTGCTTGTATAGGGCCCCTTAAGGTTGTCTTGATTCCAGACTCGGCTCTACAAGGCCCATCTCCCGTGGATCCAGGCCTCGCAGTATATCAGACTTCAAGGTGCAAGGTAAGATCTGTCATTTAAGGAGACACTGTGTATGGCTTTTATCCTAATGGCTTTTAGGATATTTTCATTGCTATCAGACATTCTGTGATTTTAAAATAATAATTAACTTTTCAGTCACCAAAGTATATTTACTACTCCAAAGCCAGGGCATGTGTGTAGAAATATGGAAAAGATGAAGAATCAAGCTGGGGATGGACAGAGAACCTTTGTTCCCCTTCATTTCCTATAATAGATGCTAGTAGGTACTTTGTTCCTTTTTATGAAAACCAAAGAAGTGAATGGGGTTTTGAGGTAGTTCCGGGATGGAAGTAGTTCTTGTGGGAAAAAGCCACCTCCATCAGGGTATCTTGAGAGGAGGAGACAGAGGCAACAGAAACTGCATCTATCCTGTCTTGAGTCTAGTTCTCATGGTGACTACTTTTGTCAACATCAAGTGAAGAGAAGGACTGGTAGCTAACTGGCAAAGCCATGTTGCCAACCTGGATCATTCCTAGCAGAAAATACACTAGAAATGAGATTAACCAAAGTAGTCCTTTGTATGGCACTTTTTTTTTTTTTTTTGGATTGGGGCTTAATTTTTTTCTTTAATGATGCTGCCCTCTGACCAGAGACGATAACCTGTCCTTCTGGTTGGACACAGCACAGAACCATTGGAAGAGGTGTTTATTTCCAGCCATTACCTCATCCTTACTATTCAGGGAGGGACTGAGGGTTAGTGACAGGAACACTTTGGAGCAAGTACTTTGCCAATAATATTATTATTCTTAATAAGTGCAAATGGGAAGCCAAAGTACGAACTCAGTAATTACCTTTGATATTTCCCCACATATTGGAAATCAATCATTACAAACCTTAAGAGCTTCACTTACGGGGCTTTACAGACTTTGCACAAAGAAATATTAATTGATGGGGAAGCTGGAAAGAACAGCAACCTTGGCACAGAAACCCAGTATGAAATAAAATATGGACTCTTTGAAATGTGCAAAATTTTCAAAGTTCAAAAAAAAGTCCAGTTCCAGGAAACTGCCAGCTGGAGAACAGCTTATTGAACCCTGATGAAGACATTATAATAAACCTCATTACATAATTTGATAATTCTGACATTTGCAAAAGCACTGACATACGTCTTGAATTGCACAAAGTCAAATTCTCCCTACAAAAGAAGCTGGATGGAAAATTTCATTCTAATTTTTCTCTGATCACCATTTCTTAGTTTTAAGTGACAGCAGTTGTTTTAAAAGTATAAGTGGGACACTGAAAATGCATTAAAATTTCTCTTATAATTAAGAAGTCAAGTCTGTGTTATATAGGTTCACTACCTGGCCTCTCACTTTTACTTCAGTGATGTTCCCTTGAAAATTGGAATGAAAAAATTGGCAGAGTTCCTGCCTATCTTCTCTACTTCCTTAGCTGAAGATATAAACAAGATTTTCAGATGTTCTTGATAGAAACTGGAGCAGAAAGTCCAATAGGTTAGGGGATTTTCATAATGAGATTTCCTTTGGCGAAGTCAAGGTTCTCTTTCACCTATTTTCCCAACCACCCAATCCTATAAGTGTTCGTTCTCATACTCAGAAGGGCCCTGTGCTCGAAAGAGCCCTGCCTTTGGCTTAATGCTCTCCTGTTACTGTCTTGAAATTCTTGATAACTTTGTCTTTCATTTTGTGTTTTGTAAATGAAATCTAATGAGACGAGGAAGCATGCATGTGAGCAGAGCAAATGTACCAATATGTGTGTTTATAGGTCTCTGCTCTCCAATTAACAGAGAGTGTGAGAGCTCCACAAGCAGAGAATTCTGCTGAATCCGTAACTTGTGGGCGTGCAAGACAAGTGTGCACAAATGAGAAGCGGAGCAGCTGAGAGCCTCAAGAGGCCACACTTTCTGGTCACACCGGAACTCCTTTCAAACACAGGAAGAAGGCAATAGCTTTCTATGAAACATAAATGAATCCTATCAAGTCCTTTCTTACTCATATTACTTGTCTGTATTAGCCAATCACTTCGCTGAAGAGGAAACAGAAGTAAAAGGAAAGATAGAGCAACCCACAGTCCCTATTTCTATCAGTCCTTTCTTGGTTCAGTCGCGTAGTCGTGTCCGACTCTTTGCGACCCCATGAATCGCAGTACGCCAGGCCTCCCTGTCCATCACCAACTCCCGGAGTTCACCCAGACTCACGTCCATTGAGTCTGTGATGCCATCCAGCCATCTCATCCTCGGTCGTCCCTTTCTCCTCCTGCCCCCAATCCCTCCCAGCATCAGGGTCTTTTCCAATGAGTCAACTCTTCGCATGAGGTGCCCAAAGTACTGGAGCTTCAGTTTTAGCATCATTCCTTCCAAAGAAATCCCAGGGTTGATCTCCTTCAGGATGGACTGGTTGGATCTCCTTGCAGTCCAAGGGACTCTCAAGAGTCTTCTCCAACACCACAGTTCAAAAGCATCAATTCTTCTGCGCTCAGCCTTCTTCACAGTCCAACTCTCACATCCATACATGACCACAGGAAAAACCATAGCCTTGACTAGATGGACCTTAGTCGGCAAAGTAATGTCTCTGCTTTTGAATATACTATCTAGGTTGGTCATAACTTTTCTTCCAAGGAGTAAGCGCCTTTTAATTTCATGGCTGCAGTCACCATCTGCAGTCCTTTCTTACTTATCAGTAATCTGAAGGTAGGGAACATCGGTAGAATGTCCACATGTCAAGAAGTAAAGGAAAATAGTTGAGTTAATTTTGTGCAGTGATTCCATTGTTATGGTAAGAGCAAAATACATATGCGTATATATAGGCTATAAAATATCATTGTATAATTTTGGTAATTCACAGACAACCTAAATGCTCTATTAACATTTAAGTCTCACGTGCACAATATCAAGATGAAAGGCAAAATTCATGCTCATTTTTAAAAATTTTATTTCTTTACGTAGAACAACGTTAAATAGCAAGTGAAAGATGTCATAGTCAAGAGAGGGACTGGCAGAAAGCAAAAAAGCTTTGCATTCTAGTACCTTTAATGGCATTTTAAAAAAGTTGAGGTTCCACATCTTCATTGTGCATCGGGTCCTGTAGATTATGTCGGTGGCCTGATCAGTCTTCACTTCTCTTACCAATGCTATGGCATTGTAATAGCTCTTCTTCTTGTACGTTTCATAGGCAGATACCGTAAAATAGGGTGGAAGTTCCAAAAACAAGAAAGAATGATAGGCTGCTTTCTGGGAAGGCCTAAGGGCAATACTAAGTGGGTTTTTTACTATAAAAGGAAAAACCATGGGAGTAGAAGAAAAGATAGCAGCTGCTAATAAGGGAAATAGAAGGATTCTTCTCTGGTGAAACTTGGGTCTGAGGAGTGAAGCCCACAAGTTTCAGAGAAAGCAAAGCAGAGCCACGGGCTGCTGTAGTGACCTACATCTACTTCTGTGGCCTTCAGGTTTCAGAAGAACAGGAAATGAAATATTAGGAGTAGGGTGGGCTGAGGAGCATGTGAGCTCAGCAGGGCATGTGTGTGCATGTGTGCTAAGCTGCTTTAGTTGTGTCTGAATCTTTGTGATCCTTTGAACTGCAGCACACCAGGCTCCACTGTTCATGGGATTCTCTAGGCAAGAAGACTGGAGTGGGTTGCCATGCTCTCCTCCAGGGATCTTCCCAACCCAGGGATCGAACGTGTGTCGTTTATGTCTGCTGCTCTGGTAGGCTGTTTCTTTACCACTATTGCCACCTGGGAAACCCCAGAAGGGCGAGACTGGTAGAAAAATTCTTCAATATTTTACTTCCATAAAGGAATTTGAGAATTTGGCAGCATGAGGGAAGTAGCATTTGGCAGCTTTAATATCCATATAAATAAGGTTTCAACCTAAAATTTTTGATGTAACTCTCCAGTAAGAATACCTCTCTTGTAGGTTAGATGCTCCCACAGTAGCAAAGCAAAATTATATCAAGAGTCGTCTAAGAATGTATTGTCTAAGATGTAATTTCAAAACATTATAAACTCCTTAGTCATGCCGCAGAACAGGGATATTATGACTGTTTCAGGCAAAAAGTCCACAGCCTCAGAAGCTGGAGTTTCTGCTGTCTCTATCTTTCCAGTGTGCTTAGTTGTGGAAGCGTGCTACTTAAGGATCTGGAAGTATGCTTTTTAAGTAGCGTGCTATTTGAGGACCCAGTGTAGGGGGAAGGTATAGGAGAGGACTGGGTGCAGCAAGGGAACCTCATCTCTGTAACTACAGTGTTTACAATTGTCTTTTATAATGAGCTTGTGTTCAGGTGGGCGATAGAGACAATAACTGACAAGTCTTATAAGAAAACTATACAGCTTTATAGCTTTGGTATAACTGTGGAGTAGAAATGTATATAAGTCATTTACACAAGCATCATTTCTCGTGGCATTATAACAATCACATTATTAGATGTATCAGATCAACTCTGATGTAAGTTTTACTTTGGTTATAACACTAACTCCAGTATTAAATTAAACTCTATAGTATAAAGTTTAGCACTAGTCATGGGGAACGGGTCTCACTCCTTGATTCAGATTTCAGCGTCTGAGTTCATATAGCACAGCCATCTGCTCATGACTTCAAGAATAAATACAGAGAACATTGTTTCTAAATGACCTGGAGGCTAAAATACAGAATGTGGTCATCATTAAGTTTACAGATGACACTAATGGGAAGAAGGGTGGGTTAGGAATTCACAGAGAAATAAATGCAGGGTAGAGGCCTGGAGAGAAAATCTCAACCATAAAAGTGAATGATGGTAAAGGACTGCCTTTCTGTGGTCATGACTAGATGAGGATCAGGGCTCACTGGGCTTGAGGGAGATGGCGCTGGTATAAATTTCTGGGGCCTCCACTCTGCAACAGCGGCCAGTGTCCAACTGTGCTAACATCAGCTCAAGTCCCTTGCAAGAATTTTCAGCCTTACTTGGGAAAGGGTGGAAATATTTTCAGGAGACTCAAACCCATTCTGGGGTTTGTACAGCACGGCTGTGATTTAAGATGATACTATTCAGGGGTTTGCATAAAAGGAGGCAGAATATAAAAAATGTTTCTTTTCTTATCCTTACTAATTCCCATCCAGTTCATTTCTACCTCCTACTCCAGCTCTCATCTGCCCACTTCAGCCCTCTTCATTTCCATTACCCTAGTCCGAGTCATCAGTTTCCATCTGGTCTGCAACAGCCTTCTCTCTAGAGTTCTCTGCCTTTACTCTTGACTGTTTACAGTCCATTCTCCACAGAGCAGCTAAGTAATCCTTCTCAAACTTAGATCAGATGGGTTCCTTGTTAAATCCCGTTGGAGGCTGCTAATCGCTCTTAGACTAAAATCCAAGCTCTTCAGTTCAGTTCAGTTCAGTCACTCAGTCATGTCCAACCCTTTGCAACCCCATGGACTGCGGCATGCCAGGTCTCCCTGTCCATCACCAACTCCAGGAGTTTACTCAAACTCATGTCCATTGTGTCAGTGATGCCATCGAATCATCTGATTCTCTGTCATCCTCTTTTCCTGTCTTCAATCTTTTCCAGCCCCAGGATAAGTCAGTTCTTCGCGTCAGACGGCCAAAGCATTGGAGTATCAGCTTCAATATCAGTCCTTCCAATGAATATTCAGGATTGATTTCCTTTAGGATGGATTGGTTGGATCTCCTTTCAATCCAAGGGACTCTCAAGAGTATTCTCCAACACCACAGTTCAAAAGCATTAATTCTTTGGTGCTCAGCTTTCTTTACTGGAAAAACCATAGCCTTGACTAGATGGACCTTTGTTGGCAAAGTAATGTCTCTGCTTTTTAATATGCTGTCTAGGTTGGTCATAACTTTTCTTTCAAGGAGTAAGCGTCTTTTAATTTCATAGCTGCAGTCACCATCTGTAGGATTTTGGAGCCCCCCAAAATAAAGTCAGCCACTGTTTCCACTGTTTCCCCATCTGTTTCCCATGAAGTGATGGGGCTGGATGCCATGATCTTCGTTTTCTGAATGTTGAGCTTTAGGCCAAGTTTTTCACTCTCCTCTTTCACTTTCATCAAGAAGCTTGTTAGTTCCTCTTCACTTTTGCCATAAGGGTGGTGTCATCTGCATATCTGAGGTGATTGATATTTCTCCCGGCAAACTTGATTCCAGCTTGTGCTTCTTCCAGCCCAGCATTTCTCATGATATACTCTGCATATAAGTTAAATAAGCAGGGTGACAATATACAGCCTTGATGTACTCCTTTTCCTATTAGGAACCAGTCTGTTGTTCCATGTCCAGTTCTAACCGTTGCTTCCTGACCTGCATACAGCTTTTTCAAGAGGCAGGTCAGGTGGTCTGTATTCCCATCTCTTTCAGAATTATCCAGTTTATTGTGATCCACACAGTCAAAGGCTTTGGCATAGTCAATAAAGCAGAAATAGATGTTTTTCTGGAACTCTCTTTCTTTTTCCATGATCCAGCAGATGTTGGCAATTTGATCTCTGGTTCCTCTGCCTTTTCTAAATCCAGCTTGAACATCTGGAAGTTCATAGTTCACGTACTGTTGCAGCCTGGCTTGGAGAATTTTGAGCATTACTTTACTAGCATGTGAGATGAGTGCAATTGTGTGGTAGTTGGAGCATTCTTTGGCATTGCCTTTCTTTGGGATTGGAATGAAAACTGACCTTTTCCAGTCCTGTGGCCACTGGTGAGTTTTCCAAATTTGCTGGCATATTGAGTGCAGCACTTTCACAGCATCATCTTTCAGGATTTGGAATAGCTAAAAGATGATGCTGTGATGTTGTCACGGTGATCTTTCTCCCTTTACATGCTGGTTCCTGCTTAGCTGTCCAACCCCATGTCTTGTCACTCTTCTCCTGCTTTGCTACATCTTGCTTCCTTCTCTGTTCTATGAATCCTCTGGGCTTCCTCCCTCATAAGGCCCAGCACAAAAGTGCTTCCTTCAGCTCTTCTTGAAACTACCTCATTCTGACCCTTTAGGTCTCTGCTTAGGTGTCCGTCTTCAGGGATCTATCTTTCATCACTTTATCCAAAATAGCCCCTTCACTAGATATCTCTAAACCTTCATTGCATTTCTCATTATCTGTAGTAATTATTTTATTTATCTGGTCACTTATTTATTATGTCTCTTCCCTAGAAAGACTCTGAGGTGAGAGCAAGAGTTCATGTCTGTTTCTTTTGTAGCTATAGTCCCAGAAAGCACAAGGCTGGTTGGTACTCAGTAAGTATGTGTTGAGTAGCTAAACTCATTTCCTATTACACAGCCACTGCAGTGCCCACCAGATTTTAAAAATAGATCTCTGTATCCTGCGGTCTACAGTCACAGAGTTGATGAATGCAGCTGGACAGTAAAATTGACCCTGTTTTCAAGCTCCCAAGTTGCTTATCTGAGGCCCTTCAGATGTGGGACAGGTAGATATCATGCATGGTCAGATAATCTCTGAACCTCTGAACCTTCTATTACAGCAGTGGCCACTTTGGAGAAAATATCCTTTTCTTTTGTGAACTTTCCACCAACATGTTCTATGCCTTGGAGAATGCCTCTAAATTCAGTGTCACCTACATTCTCATGAAGGTGACTTTAACATCTGCTTTCTAGATTATGAATGATGATGAGAGAGACAACAATTAAAAGGTTCCTCATCCCTGACAGCCTCACAGCAGGCATCCCTCTGTTCAGCCCAAAGTCACTCATCACTCTTCTTTGTCTTCCTCCAGCCAGCTTGTAGTTCATTTGACTGGCTTCAATTCAACACACTTAAGTTTTGAAAGCTGAGCTTTATGAGATACAATTCTAGATGCTTATATTCTCCGAGTCATGTCATTTTATCAAAAAACATGTGATGTGAGTTTTAGGAGGGCATTTCCGGAGGCAGAGCTGGAATTATTTTTTAAAAGAGTTGGAGAACAAGAGGATCATCACTTTAGGCCACATGGTGATTCCATAGTGGAGCTAAGTGTGTGCAAATCAAACTGTGAGAGCCGGTGGAGGACAGACACCCAATTAGTTACAATAACCTCTGACTGGTAAGTGACAGGAGAGACCCATGAAATTGTGGACCCCCGGAAAGAAATTTGGAGAAGAAACCACTCTGAGTTTCTGGTCTGGCGTGTCAGCCGGAAGTGTCGTCCCTCTGAGAATTGTGCTGTAATTCATTAGAACACAGGGAGCCACGTGATTGGGAAGCGGCAGCCCCAAATGAGCTTCACAGTTACTGCGAATGAAAGAGGAAGGCCATATATTTTTAACAGAAAAATCCATATACATCTGACAGCTCTACCCCACTCATAGCAAATCCCAATCAGATCTAGCCAAACCACTCTATTTTCCTGACACAGACATGCACAGTGGGAAAGCACTGTGAAAACTCAGTGGTAATAACCTCAAACAGCTTTGAGTATACTCTGGGCTCAATCATGGTATCTTTGGATCTGTTCAGAGCAAGGTAGGTCACCTTGCATTTTCAACCACAAACACACACACACACACACACACACACACACACACACACCAAACACTTAATCAACTAACCTGCAGCAAAAACTTCATATACACTGGATAAGATTATACAAGGAAACTGCTTTTCTCCTTAAATCATATTAAGCTTTTCTGTTTTGAAATTTCTAAGTTATTGGTCTTAGATAATACTGTTATCCAGTTGAAAGTGAAAGTCTCTCAGTTGTGTCCAACCCTTTGTGACTGTTTGCAACTCTGTATAGTCCATGGAATTCTCCAGGCCAGAATACTGGAGTGGGTAGCCTTTCCCTTCTCCAGGGGATCTTCCCAACTCAGGGATCAAACCCAGATCTCCCGCATTGCAGGCGGATTCTTTACCAGCTGAGCCACCAAGGAAGCCCAAGAATACTGGAGTGGGTAGCCTATCCCTTCTTCAGCGGATCTTCCCAACCAGCAATTGAACTAGGGTCTCCTGCAGGCAGACTCTTGACCCGCTGAGCTACTGTTTTGTTTTGTTGCACTGAAAGAGACAGAGATCAAAATAGTATTTTTTTTAAACTTTCCACTTAAATCTGCAAATGTATTGATGCAGATGCTTCCCTGATGACTCAGCATAAAGAATCTGCCTGCAATGCATGAGACATAGGAAACCCAGGATTCAGTCACTGGGTTGGGAAGATTCCCTGGAGGAGGAAATGGCACCCCACTCCAGTACTCTTGCCTGGAGAATCCCATGGACAGAGGAGCCTGGTGGACTACAGTCCATGGGGTTGCAAAGAGTTGGACACAACTTAGTGACTAAGCACACACCCTTTGATTAAGTAGTTTTATTTCCAAATATTTTTACTACAGACCTATAGCAATACACTGACATCCTTAACCACCTGTCTTCCCCATTTTTGTACCCAAGCAGCTGAAAGTAGCTGGAGAAAAGCATATAATCAGGCAGATAGATTTCACCTTAAATATGGTCATATGATTCCACACCTCATATGTGTTCTTGGTGCTATCAGTAATCCTACGATATTTCTCTAGCTTCTTTATCAAGTTGCCATTTCCTTCTCCAGGGGATCTTCCTGACTCAGGGATCAGGAACCCAGGTCTCCTGTATTGCAGGCAGACTCTTTACTATCTGAGCCACCAGGGAAGTTCAAGATTTTGTACATTTCCTCTCTATTAAAATCCTCTTCTCTACTCACTTCCTTTCCTCTCAGCCCATGACCTTGCCCTATACTTTAAGCAATATAAGAAATCATGATTTGAGAGCTCCTTTCCTCCCATCACTCAATTCACGTACGATTGTCTTTGTATCCTATTCTTCCGATGCAAGTCAGAGTACTGTTTCTCCTAAAGAAGGTCAGTCTACATCTCTCATCCTGTTTCTCGCCTGTGTCATCCGTCCTCATACTTTCACCTGACTTTAAATACCCTGATAAATTTATATCTTCAGTCCAAACATCTCCTTTGAGCTCCAAACTTGTGATTAATCTGCATACTCAATGCCACATTTGGATGTCTCCCAAGCATCTCAGATTAACATGCTCAAAATGGACCCTTGATTCATCCATCCTTCCCCCAAAACGGATTCTCTCCTAATCTTCCCCATGCAGTGAATATCTCCACTACTCCTTAATTGTCCAGGTTTCTCTTCTTTAATTCCCTCATCCATTCCTGTTACTCATGTCAATTATGCCTTTTAAATAGATCTTAAATATGTCTATCTCTATTGCTACTAGCCTGGCCCAAACCAGGCTATCTTGCCTATAGTACTGGAATTGGTTCCTTCTTGGCTTCACCTTTGTCTCATTATAATCTGCTCTCCACAGAGTGTCTGAGTAGTCTTTTATACACCTATATCTGTATTCATATCTGTATATTGTAATATATTTGATCATATTACTGTTCTGAATGAATTTCTTCATTGGCTTCCTATAACACTTCAGATAAAACCCAAACTTCAAACCAAGGCTTATAAGATACTTTACTATTGGTCTCTGCCTACCTTTCCAATGTTATTTCATCCACCATTTTTTAGCCACACTGGACTCTTTTCCATTCCATTCCATTTCCATTTGAAAATGTTAAGTTCCTTTGTGTCTTGAGCTTTGCAAATGTTGTTCCTTGTGCCTGGAATGCTCTACCATTTTTGGGCCCTAGTTTAAATGTCAGCTTCTCAAAAAGTCCTTCTCTGGCTCTGTATTCAGGTACGTGTTTCTAGCTAACTCTACATTAGTACACTTCATTTCTCTCATAGCACTTTCCCTAATTTGTAATTATATTATCTTCATTTATTCTGCATATTTCTGCTGCTAGATTGTAAGTTCCACAAGACAAGGAATATTATTCAGATACATATATCTAGTCCTTCCCACTTTATGTCACACATAAAGAGACCAATAACTATTGGTGAATATTTGAGTAAATGAATACAAGAGTATTAATTATAACATTATGATAATAGCAAAAGTGTAAACAATTTAAATGTCTCTTAACTCAACATTCAGAAAACTAAGATCATGGCATCTGATCTCATCATTTCATTGCAAATAGATGAGAAATAATGGAAACAGTGACAGACTTTATTTTTTTGGGCTCCAAAATCACTGCAGACGGTGACTGCAGCCATGGAATTAAAAGACGCTTACTCTTTGGAAGAAAAGTTATGACCAACCTAGACAGCATATTAAAAAGCAGAGACATTACTTTGCCAACAAAGGTCCATCTAGTCAAGGCTATGGTTTTTCCAGTAGTCATGTATGGATGTGAAAGTTGGACTATAAAGAAAGCTGAGTGCCAAAGAATTAATGCTTTTGAACTGTGATGTTGGAGAAGAGAGAGTCTCTTGTACTGCAAGGAGATCCAACTCAGTCCACCCTAAAGGAAATCATCCCCTGGAGAAGGAAATGGCAACCCACTTCAGTATTCTTGGCTGGAGACTCCCATGGACAGAGAAGCTTGGTGGGCTATAGTCCATGGGGTCAAAGAGTCAGACACGATTGAGCACTCAGGCAAAGGAAATCAGTGCTCAATATTCATTGGAAGGGCTGATGTTGAAGCTGAAACTCCAATACTTTGGCTACCTCATGCAAAGAGCTGACTCATTTGAAAAGACCGTGATGCTGGGAAAGATTGAGGGCAGGAAGAGAATGAGATGGTTGGATGGCATCACCAACTCAATGGACATGAGTTTGAGTAAACTCTGGGAGGAGGAGGCCTGGCCTGCTGCAGTCCATGGGGTCACAAAGAGTCAGACACGACTGAGTGACTGAACTGAATAATAGTTATATAAATGATGGCATATCTTTATAATAGTAAGAGGTGGAACTATTTGTTGAGGTAGAAAACCATCCAGGATAAACCATCCAGAGTGAACTGTACAACATGGTATTTAAAAAGGCTTACACTACAACAAATATATTATTGCATATATGTGCAAAGTTTCTGAAACCAAAATGAGAAACTATTAACAGCTGATACTTCTGTTTAAAGGAATCATTTGTGTCCTCACATACAACTTGAATATCCTATCATGATTATGTGTTACTTTTATAATTTGTAAAACCTCTTAAAATTAAAAATAAACATATATTAATTAACAAAAACTTAGCTATGTATTGTGTTCCTGCTCCAAGGGAGTACTAATTCCTATTTGATAGAAACTACTGGGGGAAAGGACACATGTGTAAGTAATAATTTTCATTAATTAATGGAGACCTGCTCTGCCTTGTTCCAAAATGTTCACTCGGTGTGACTACAAATAACTGTTCTGTGTGACGGGTAGAAAAGGTGGCATTGTAACCAGGTCAGGGAGGACTCTGTATGCAGAGAAAGTGGCGTGCATTAACTGGATGGGAGCTAGAGGATCACAGAAGACTTTGAGCTTTTAAAATTCAATCTGGGCAGCCAGGAAGATTATCAGAGCAAATTTAACCTCTCTGTAACATTTTATGATTTAAAAACCACAAACCAGGTAACTCTCCCATTGTTCCTCTGCTAACAGTGATAACATGGAGTTGCCTTTAGTTGTAATTGCTGAAATGATTAGAATCATCCCTGATGCCTCTGGGCCAGGTCTTGCGATTTTCACCAGTTGCCAGGGCTTTGTCTCATTCGAAAACTTGCAGACCACATTTGTGCCCATTGGCTTCTTTCTTTCTGGCTGCTTCACTTGTATTTATAGACAGACATAATGGAGGGGTGTATGTATAATAGATGGGGATAGGGAAGGGTGAGCTATGTGGTCTCTTCCACTCAAAGGTACTAAGCCCAGCCAGCTGACTGCAGTTCACGTGTGCTCCATCGCCTGTCCACTTGCACGGCTTTAAATCCTCTTGTGCAGGGGTCCCCCATCCCTAGACTGTGGACTGGCTCTGGTCCATGGCCTTTTAGGAACTGGGCTGCACAGCTGGAGGTAAGCAGTGGCCGAGCGAGCGGAGCTTCATTTGCCCCTCCCCATCACTCCCCAACACCTGCATTACTGCCTGAATCATACATCCCCCATCCTGTCCTTGGAAAAATTGTCTTCTACAAAACTGGCCCCTGGTGCCAAAAATGCTGGGGACTGGTGCTCTAGCAGTTCTCAAATTTTAGGGTGTATAAGAATTACCTGGGTTGCTAAAACCCAGATTCCTGGGCCCCATCCCCAGAGATTCTGATTCAATGAGACTAGGGTGGGCCCAAGAAACTGCATTTCCCATAAGCTCCCAGGTGATACTGTTGTTCTGGTCCCCACCCTCTAATAGTTTATGCCCCAGTGAAGGAACAGACATCTAAGTAGTTAACCACAGAAGATCAAAAGCAATAAGTGCTAAAATGTAAACCTATGGCAGAACAGGGAGATGAAAGTAGGAATAACTGTTTCTAACTGGAGATACAAGTAAGACTTCAAAAAGAGGTTGCCATTTCAGCAGGTCACAGGAGGCGTATGGGGGAGCAAGGAGGCTGCTTTGGCAAACAGAAGTTGGGAAATAGTGGGTTTCCAAGCTTTCACTCAGTGCCATCAAAGCATCAGGTCTTTCAAGCTGCAGGTCTGCCCTCCAGGGGTTTTGTCAGTTTCCTAAGTTTGCAGCTGCTGTCAAGATCGGTTTTACTTTGGGCCTAACAATTTTAGCACATACATAGGCTAAAAATGTGTGTGGGGGGAACTCATGACCAATATTCATAGTTTAAACCTCAAAGGGGGTCTTCCTAGGGAAAGATGGCCTGTTTTCCAAATGTAGTTGGAAACTACAACTTCCAAAAGCAAGTTGTCTTACACATCTCACTTTCAAACACGTACCCACACTTCAGATGTGGCCTTACTAGATACATGGGCTTTCTTTACCTAGATCCCATGACATAGGAAATGGAACAGTTATTTTGATGAATATTTAATTAAAAATACAACACAGAAAACCATCTAGTGAATTCAGAACTTCCACTCTGTTATCTAATTCCTAATTGTCTAACCTTTAGCAAGTTGCTTTATCTCTCTGTACCTCAATTTTCCTCATCTATAAGTGGGGATCACCATAATACCTAAACTCATAGGGATGTTGTGAGAATTAAATGAATTAATAAGTGACTTATTAGTAACTTAGTAACTATTAGTTGTTTTTCTTTTCTTTTTCTATTAACACTTGCTAAGCAAATTAGACTTCTAGGGCTAATTTCTACTTTTTTCCCCCATATTTTTAACTCAGAACTCTATCTGGATTTCATAAGGGCCCTTCCTAGAAACGCCATGTACAATGTTTGCCTTTTCAACTTGAGGGCCATAATTACATTCTATTGCTGAGCAGTTCTTTAGATATTTGAGAGCTCGGGGGAAGAAACGCTCCTCTTCCTGATATGTTGTCTCTAGTATATCTTTAACACTTCCTCCAAATGGTTTATAAGGTACAAAGTTAGAAAAAATAGAGAAGGTACATCAGGTCCTAAGGGATAATTTACAACACAATGACGAGCACAGAAGTCTTGAAAGGCCTCTTCCTCCACAGGGAATATGGAATGGCAAGGTCTCTGACTCTTGAGTCAGTGTGGGTCTGGATCCTGCCTGTGTTTTGTGATCCTGCACATGTACCTTAACCTCTCTTTGTCCAACTTTACTTCGCTGAAAAAATGGAGATGATAAAAGTACTGACCATCAAGAAGTTGTCAGGAAGATTAAATAATATATTTTGGGTAAAGCAATACTAGTATATGCTTGGCACATGGCAAGCACTCAGTAGTATTGTGTTGTAGTTTAATGGAAAGATTACACTGGAAGCTGAAGTAATAGATTTTTAGTCCAGGTGTCCCACTAATCATCTTTATATTAGACAACCTCTTGGGGCCTTGGTTTCCTCTTTTAAAATAAAATAAAATAAAAGATTAGGAGAAGATGATCTCAAAAGATTCTTCCCACATCTGAATCAGCTGATTTTAGCCTATCATCTTACCTTTCAGAGGGTGGAAAAATAGCCTTCTCTCTCTCTGGTGTTTAGAGAATAGATTGCAGACCCTGGAAAAGTTTCCTTTTGTTTGTCTAATTTGACCTTTATTGCTTCTAGGCCTTATTGATTCTCAGGGCCAAAGGCTAACCTGGTTTCTTTCTCTTCCTGGCGCTGGGTCTGTGTTCATTTTTTCAGGTGCTCTGAATTTACTCTGATCTCTTGGTTTCTTGTATTTATCGAGGACCTAGGACCAGATATTCCCCTTCTTGCATCCTCAGCAATCTCTCAGTTTTAGGGACTGGGTGATCTCTAAGGTCTCCTCTAATTTCATTGTTTGGTAAGTTTGCAAATCTCAGCCGGTACCCTCTTCCAGTGGATATTTAGCTATGACTGTCACAAAGCGGATGGTTCAAAGGCAGTGTGGGCAAAAAAGATTTCAGCCAGTGGGCTAGAATCTAAATGAAGTAGCTGTGATGTCAAGAAGCATCACTAAAATCTGAGGCTCAAACAGTATAAAGTAGAATTTTACAGAATAAGGTATATTTGAGGGAGATATTTATGGGAGTCACATGGGACATTCTGAAGATACAAAAACACCATAATACAGAATTTCCTGGCTTTCTTCTGAATCACTGGAACACAGTGTTTATGTTTCGTAATGTTAATCACATGCAATTCTTCTAAATCTGGGATCTAATGAATGCAAAAATTGGTCCAAATGTCAATTTTAAACATATGTTTTTTATATTGAATAGACCTGGATGGTTCCAAATAGCAGTTAACTCTTCGATGAAGTTAGGGGCTGATTTTTCGGAGGTGTTTCTGATTGGTATTCAAGATGGGGAGAACTCCTTAGATCACTCCAGCAACAGGGTCAGCATTGGAAATGCAAAAGGTGCCTCCGGAAGCAAAGCATGAAGGCCTGGGATAGCTCAGTGAAGATTACTCACTCTGAGGATGGAGGGAGTTAGGAAGCCATCCGGCCGACTTTGGTAGGTTCTGGAAATTTCAAAATTGAACAGAACAACGAAAGCCAATGTGTGAATCCTTTCATGGGGACTTTAACTGCAGATGGAGAGCATACTGATTTTGTCGGTCATTAATAGTCATTCTGAATTTCAAAATGACCATTTTCATTTTTTTCTAATGATGTGAAACAGTTTCACTCAGTCCTCAGAGAGCAATTAACCAGATTTTTCGTTGCTGTCCAACAACTGTGCTTGTTGTTTTGTCTAAAGAAAAGGAGGCTGGGGATGACTTAGCTTTTCAGGAGAAGAAGAAATTTATAGTTTAAAAAATAACAGATAAGGGTCAGACATAAAGCTTTAAATGCCAGGACATCACAATTAGAAGAACTGACAAAAACCATGATCCTGAAGGATTGATGGTGTCTGCTCTGAAGATCTAACAACTCCCACCTGCTTTTGTCCTACCAAGAGATTAAGGACAATTTGATTCTTAAAGTTGGACACCAATTTGGCCACTTTGTGCTTCAAATAACACTGCCGTGACTCACAACCATTTGGATATTTAAATTTTAATTGCCTTTTCAGCCAGTAAAAGTCATGGAAGAAATCCACTTCATAGTCATAACCTGGGATTTTTTCACCCCAAGTGAAATTTCTCAGCTAAATTATCCACTCTACTCATTAGACTTGGCTCCAAAAAACATTTAAGTATTTCAAATAATCCAGCCCACATTTGCAGGATGAAGATTATCCATAGATAAGTTGCAAAATAATATGCTATAAACCAAGGAAGCAATTCCTAAAGAGATGTTTAAGATATATTTTGAGCAAAGGCAGTATTACTAAAAAAACTGCAGAACCTTCTGAAGTGAATCCTCTTGAAGAGAACTCCATTTGGGTATATTAGTTCTGGAATGTTTGATAAAAAGTTAGCATACTATCTACTAATCTTACTTTATATGCCCTTTTTTCCTGCCCCATTAAAAACTAGGAGTACTAGAGTAATAGTTTATTGAAAGGGATCAACTTGGTGGGATACCCACAGCAGACAACTTCATGCTTTTTTAAATCACTGTCTTTCAAAGCCAGTTTCCTATCCCTGAATCTCCTCTTGAAGATTATTTCTTAGATTTTGGATATTAATCTCAGTTTTCAGGTAATAAAAATACCAGCTCAAAATTGTATCAAAACTTTAGTTTTCCATCCAGTTCTATTCATATCCTGGACCAGTACAGGCTTGACATAAATCAGAAACTGTAATGGAGCAGGGGGATACATATTTTTGTTTGTCTGTTTGCTTTTAATCGCTTCTCCAGCAACTCCTGAAGGAGTAGAGGTATAGGAGAAAGGTAAAATGGGCAAAAATGCCCTGTTGACTAGCGCTAGAGTCATCTGGCTTTGGTGTACCCTCTGAGAGAGACGTCCAAGTAATGGGTCCTTCTCTTGGGGGACACTTTTGTAGGTTCTTCCAGTGTTTTCCTGCTGAGACCCTTCATATTGTACTGCTTGCTTACACAGGCAATAGGCCTTATGACTGACCCTTTAAAACTCCTCTGAGCTTCTACCCTTATGATGTTATCTCTCACAAACTCTTTCTGCTGCATGTGATTCTTTAAAGACAACTGGTGTGATTACCTTCCATAGTGTCCACTCTAGCCCAAGCTGTCTCACCTCATTCAGCGGTCAAGGATATCTCTAGCCAGTCTCTTCATTAGACCTCTCCAGGTGAGGACACGGCACTGGACTCTGTGTGAACCAAGCTGCCGAGAACACATATATCAAGTCCTTCTAGAAACATATCTGTGGCTGAGGAGGCCTCTCACTTGGCTTGGGGTTGAGAGGGAGAACTTTCTTTCTGTCCTTACTTCTAAGCTGTTAAGAAGCTGACCTCAACTTTGGGGCTGGGGCCTCAGTTGACATGGACAACAGAACAATCCCTTTGTTTCAAAAGCAAAGGTACAGTGAGAATCAGAACCAAGACATAACTGAAACAATAGTCTCAGTTTGTGATTAGGAAAATTATTTCAGACATAGCTGAAATGCTTTATTTTGCATTAATAGAGAACCCAGACAAAACTACTAAAAGCATAGTTCTAATAGGGAACTTTCAGGTGATCCTAGAAAGAGAGAGAGAGTTTCTGATGTGAACAGTGGATATTAATGTCCTTCCTTCTAAACTATTAAGGCAGAATTAAGCAGTGATGGACCTGGTTGTCAGAGATGAGGAAGAAAGAAACAGGTCAGGGTTGGTGGTAAACCATCAAGAAATGAGGTCAATAGGATAAGAGGCCAGAGTGAGGTTTGCTAAGCCAAGGTTAAAAGAAACAGGATTAGAATCAAGTAGGGTAAGAGGAGCATTATTATTCTGAATCAGTAGATTCAGTTCAGTTCAGTTCAGTCGCTCAGTCATGTCCGACTCTTTGTGACCCCATGGACTGCAGCACACCAGGCCTCCCTGTCCATCATCAACTCCAGAAGTTTACTCAAACTCATGTCCATTGAGTTGGTGATGCCATCCAGCCATCTCACCCTCTGTTATCCCCTGCCTTCAACCTTTCCCACCATCAGGGTCTTTTCAGATGAGTCAGTTCTTTGCATCAGGTGGCCAAAGAATTGGAGTTTCAGCTTCAACATCAGTACTTCCAATGAATATTCAGGACTGATTTCCTTTAGGATGGACTAATTGGATCTCCTTGCAGTCCAAGGGACTCTCAAGAATCTTCTCCAACACCACAGTTCAAAAGCATCAATTCTTCGGTGCTCAGCTTTCTTCATAGTCCAATTCTTACATCCATACATGACTACTGGAAAAACCATAGCCTTGACTAGATGGACCTTTGTTGGCAAAGTAATGTCTCTGCTTTTTAATATGCTGTCTAGGTTGGTCATAACTTTTCTTCCAAGGAGTAAGCGTCTTTTAATTTCCTGGCTGCCATCACCATCTGCAGTGATTTTGGAGCCCCCCAAAATAAAATCTGTCACTGTTTCCCCATCTACTTGCCATGAAGTGATGGGACCAGATGTCATGGTCTTGGTTTTTTGAATGTTGAGTTTTAAGTCAACTTTTTCACTCTCCTCTTTCACTTTCACCAAGAGGCTCTTTAGTTCTTCTCTGCTTTCTGCCATAAGGGTCAGAAAGCGAATCAATAGATTAGTGCTAGTGAATTAGCACATTGTCAGGAAGGAGAATATTCTAAGGCTTCAGTTTCTCATGCATACATACACACAAGCCACAAGTGCTCCTTGGTTTTTACTTTGTACCAATTACTGTGGGAGGCACTGGAATTGCCACAACGAACATAATAGAGTTTACCCAGAGATGAGAAAGAAATATCACATTCAAGGAACTAAAGAAATTCAATTTAGTTGGAGCACAGAGTGTAAGAAAAAGAGTGGCAGGAATGGGGTTAGAGGTGTGGGTAGATACCACCTCATGTGAGTCCCTGGTCACCATTTTAATGAATCTGAATTTTATTCAAGAGGCAATGAATTAAAGGGCTTTTAAGCAAGTGTTAATAGACATTGGGTTTTAGATAATACCTTTGATTGATTCTGATCTCAAAAAAAAAAAAAAGAAAAGAAAAGAAAATAGACTGAAGAGAGGTATAGCAGAAAGATAGAGACAAATTAAGAAGACGTGGGGAGTGAGATGAAGGGAGAAGTCAAGATTTCTAACTCAGGCAACTGAGTGAGTTTGGCTGTTGGTGCCATTCCTTTAGATGTAGCACAAGAGGACTTTCAAACCTAGGGCAAAGGAGTAGAGAGGTAGGGATATTGAGATGTGGAATTTGTATGCAGACATACCTGTGAAGCACCCAATCCAATATTTGTATACAGACATACCTGTGAAGCACCCAATCAGATGTATTCAGTAGGAAGCTCAAAGGCAGAAGAGAGAACCGGGTTAGACATATGCACTTATGGATAATAGCAATAACTGGAGCTATGTGAGTGGATGAGCTTATATAAGGTATATGTAGAATAAGAAAAAAGAAAGACTAGGAAAGAACCCTAAAGGATATTAACATTTATGGGATGAATAGAGGACAAAGAGCTTGTAAAGGGAAATGAAATGTTGCCAGAGAGACAGACAAGGAGCCAGGAAAGAAGGGTGTCTCAAAGTCAAGCATCTACCATCAGTCTCCTCCTCCATGGGGCTTTCTTCATCTTCCTGTGGGTCCTGATAGTCATGATGCTTCCTGAAACTTGATTTGCCTAATATCACTAGCAGATTTGGGAATGTATTTATTATAATTTTACATTTGTTTCTTGGGGCAGCTGGGAGTAAACAAGGCAGATTGTTCATTCTTTAGGTCTCTGTAATGTCGTCCAGTATATATCATTAAGAAGGCCCAGATTCTGAACCCTGGCTTACACTAGCATCATCTGGGGAGTTTAAAAAAATACTGATAAATGGGACTTACCTCTTGCCTAGGAATGTTGCATAGCAATTGGAATTTTTAAAAGCTCCCCAGGTGATCCTAAATGTGTAGCCAAGACTAAGAACAATTGACCTTAATTAAGATGGCTTCTGATCTTGCATCAGTTTCCCAATAAAGGACATGCATTCATCTCTAGAGAACTGCTTGGTTTAGCTTAATGGAAGAAGTGAAAGGGCTGAGCAGGCTTTTGAGGAATGCAAGTGAATGGAGCAAGCATACCCATTTGTGGGGGCAGTGAAGATGTTGGTGGGACCACAGCAGATGGTTTCTCATGTACTGCCAAGTATTCTGACATGTGTTGTCTTAACTGTCCATTGTTGGACATAGGGTGGTTCTCTAGTAGCAGCACCAAATAGAAAATTATTGATAAGAGTATCATTCTCTAGAATTACTGACTCATCACATAGGGAAAGCAATAGGTGATTGCTTAATATTAGGCTCAGGGAATTGATAGCCCTCTCTTGTTGAATCATTTTATCAACAAATCAACTCCATGACATGTAACACTGCAAGGCATGATGCTTGTCCATCCTTGAAAGGCATTTTAAGAAGGCTGTTGGTGTGATGCTATTTTTAACATCTTTTCATATTATTAGAAGAGTGTGGGTGTCATTCTACCTCAGCAATGTTTCCACCTTTTTCTTGTCACATCTGCTTCTCTTTCTTTCTTTGATCCTGGCTCTCACTGTTCCATACCTCCCTTCTTCACTCTTTCCCTCCACTTCCTTCTCTTTTCTTCTCTGTCTCCCACACATATGCTTCTTTCAGTTACTTGGCACTTTGCCCTAAGCTCTTTGCCTCTTCTTTTAATTTCCAGATTCACTCCTGGTTTTACACACTATTAAGTACATATTTCTTAGCTCTGTCGTCCACAATTCTCCCTGAACCTTGAAGTCTCACTTCAACTTTAAGAGGAGGCATTAATGGCAGCAAAGTCCTTGATTGGAGGAGTTGAAATCTGGAATTCAAGCTCCACCCTGACAGTTGTATTAACTGGAATAAGCCACTTTAACACTGATAAGCTTCAGTTTCCTTATCTGTTCGTAATCTTGACTGCATATGGTAAAATCATCTGGAAAGCTTTTTAAAAAATTCCAATGTCAGGGTCACATTCCAGATCAGTGAAATCAGAATATGTGCTGATGAAACCGCTGCCAGTTTCACTTTCCTCTGCCTGAAGAGATATAAGAAGATTGCTCTCGGAACCCCCAGATTCTGTCCCATCTTCTTTTGCCTACATCACTTCCAGCTCTGCTTTGGAGAAGCTTTCCAATTTCATAGTTCCAAGGTTCTAGGTTTTCAAGGCTGAGAGAAAACAAATAGGGATAGGCAAATAGCACTAAGGATGCAATTAAAAAGGAGTCTGAAAGAACAGGCCGGAAGGCATATTTACTTCAACCACATCAGTAATGATCTGTATGAAGCAAATGTTACATGAATGAGTAAAAGATCCATTCATGTAATAAGGAGCATGGAAAAGGAACACGATGTATGCATGGAAAACTTTAGTGAGAGGGTAAAGCCCTAATTAAGTGCCAATCAGAAATGTTAACATGAATAAAAAGTTTAAAATGTTGAAAAAAAATCAATTTTATAGAACTACTGATACTGAGACACTGGAAGAACTGTTAGGGATGGTCTGATTCAGCAGGTTTCAAAGGCTGGTCTGCAAACTCCAGGGGATCCGAGACTTTCATGGGGTCTGTGAAGTTAAAACTATTTCCCCAATACTAAGTGATTATTTGCCTCATTCCCAGGTAGCACTAGTGGTAAAGAACCTGCCTGCCAATGCAGGAGACATAAGAGACATAAAGTTCAATTCTTGGGTCAGGAAGATCCCCTGGAAGAGGGCATGACAACCTGCTCCAGTTTTCTTGCCTAGAGAATCCCATGGACAGAGGAGTCTGGAGGGATACAGTCCATAAGGTCACAAAGAGTTGGACACAACTGAAGCAACTTAGCATGCATTCACGCCACTTGCCTCATTACTATGTTGCATTTAGACTGATGGTGGAAAAGCAACAGAGGGTAAAAATAGAGCCTTGGCACACATCAAGGCAGTGCCACCAAACTATACTAGCAGTTGTATTCACCAACACACACTTGCAGTGAACAATAACAACAAAATCAGTTTCACTTAAGGATGTTCTTGATGAAACAGTAGAAAAATTATTTATTAATTCTTGACCCTTGAATTCTTTTAAAAATATTCCCTGTGATAAAATAAGTATGCAAAATGGACTTCTACTGTGCAACAAACCACAAGAAGAACACAAGAAGAGCTTATGTGCTAGCTAAACTAACTGCTTTTTTTTTCATGGAATATAATTTTTGCTTGAATGAATGATTAATAGACAAACTATAAATATTCAGCCTTGGGCATTTTAACAGACATTTTCTTCAAAATCAATGAAGTGAGTCTCTCACCTCAAGGAAAATGACTTTCAAGTGAAGATTAGAATTTTAGAAAACTTTGAGCTACCTCTGTGAGTATGATAGATTCCCACTAATTAAAAACTTTCTTGATGAGATTGGTATAGATGTCAACAAAGTGATTTTTTCATATATATAATTCAATAATTATTTGGAGGATCCATATAGCTCAGTGAACCAATATTTTCCAAATGACCAATGAATGATGTTAAATACACAATCATGCATGAGTAAAAGATCCATTCAAATAACAAGACAGATGAATGGATTTTAATGCAACCAAGTATAAAAAGTTCATTGGCAGAGTTCTGGATTTCACATTGCAATTACCCTTTGAAAAATCACTGCTAATTGACATAGTATCAAATAACAATATCTGAATCATCTGAAAAGCCTATTGAATAACTCCCTTTTACAACTACATGTCTGTATAAGTACAAATTTTCTTCATATGGTTCAACAGAAACAATATATTGCAGAAAACTGAATGCAGAAGCAGATGAAAATTTAGCTATCTTCTGTTAAACCAGACATGAAACAGATTTGAAAAACAATGTAGAACATGCCACTCCTCTCATTAATTAATTTTTTGTTTTTGAAAATACAGCTATTTTATTTATGTGTGTGTGTGTTAGTCACTCAATCATGTCTGCCTTTTGGAAGCCCATGGACTGTAGTCCACTAGGCGCCTCTGTCCATGGAATTCTCCAGGCAAGAATACTGGAGTAGGTAACCATTCTCTTTTCCAGGGGATCCTCCTGACTCAGGGATTGAACTCTAGTCTCCTGCACTTCAGGCAGATTCTTTGGCCACCTGAACCACCAGGGAAGCCCACTGTTACTTATATTAACATACAATGGAATTTATTATTATTTTTGAATGAATTAATACATAAATACTTAAATTTTTCTCAGTTTTAATTTCTATAAAGTAAATATTGATAGATTTAACCCACATATCTTTGGGTTCTTCAGTTATTTTTAAGAGTGTACAAGGAGCTTGAGATTAAGAAGTTTGAGACCTGCTGTTTAATATGACAAGCTATTGGAAGACAGGAAATGTATGTGTTTAGCTTCATGCATCACACTCAGCCTTATGGTCCTAGCACAGCATTATGTATGAGCTTTATGATAGAATGGAAAAGAAAACAACACTGACAAACCAATCAGGCCATTCATTTGTTCTTTAATTCAATGAGATATTTATTACTGTTCTAGGAATGTAGCAGTGAAAAAAACAGAGAAGAATTCCTTTTCTATGGAGCTTTCCTCAGAAATTTGGGTTTTAGTCCTAATCCTGATCCTAACTCCTTGTATCAGTTCAGTTCAGTTCAGTCGATCAGTCATGTCCAACTCTTTGCAATCCCATAGACTGCAGCATGTCAGGCCTCCCTGTCATTCACCAACTCCAGGAGTTTACTCAAACTCATGTCCATCGAGTCGGTGATGCCATCCAACCATCTCATCCTCTGTCATCCCCTTCTCTTCCTGCATCAGTCTTTCCCAGCATCAGGGTCTTTTCAGATGAGTCAGTTCTTTGCATCAGGTGGCCAAAGGATTGGAGTTTCAACTTCAGCATCAGTACTCCAAAGAACACCCAGGACTGATCTTCTTTAGGATGGACTGGTTGGATCTCCATGCTGTCCAAGAGACTTTCTAGAGTCTTTTCCAACACCACAATTCAAAGCATCAACAATTCTTCAGTGTTCAGCTTTCTTCATAGTCCAACTCTCACATCCATACATGACTACTGGAAAAACCATAGCCTTGACTAGACGGACCTTTGTTGGCAAAGTAATGTCTCTGTTTTTTAATATGCTGTCTAGGTTGGTCATAACTTTTCTTCCAAGGAGTAAGCATCTTTTAATTTCATGGCTGCAGTCACCATCTGCAGTGATTTTGGAGTCCCCCAAAATAAACTCCTTGTATAACTTGGGTAAATAACTGGATCTTCTGAGGGTTTAGTTTTTCCATACCTGAAATGAAGAATTTGGAGAGAGTATATCTAAAGGCCCCCTGAATTCTATGATTCTAGAACTTTGGGCATTTCAGAGTGACTGTACTGATTCACCTGGAATGTTGCTCTTCATTATCACCTTGGACTGCAAGGAGATCCAACCAGTCCATTCTGAAGGAGATCAGTCCTGGGATTTCTCTGGAAGGAACGATGCTGAAGCTGAAACTCCAGTACTTTGGCCATCTCATGTGAAGAGTTGACTCATTGGAAAAGACTCTGATGCTGGAAGGACTCCCCTTTTAGTCCACTTATCAGACTGTAATTTTTTGTTCAATATCTGTTGTATCTATTGGACTGTTAGCTCCCTGAAGGCAGGAACTGTTTCTGCCTCTTCACCAAACGCATGGAACAGAGCAGGTGCCCAATAAATACTCACAGAGATCCCACTCTATGTAAAATTTCACTTTTCTCACTAATACTTTCTAACCATCTCTCTTACTATTTTAAAGAAATTATTCTCATTTATCTTTGTTACATGCTATATGTCTTACTTAGTTATCATGTTTATTATATATTGTGAGGGTAGGGCTATAAAAATTCCATGAGAACTAGAAAGTTTCTTTCATTTCCTGTATATCCAGTAGCTAAAAGAGTGCATGGAGTATACAATGAAGTTAGCAGCTCTTGTTGAATACATGAATAACTCTGTTGCTTGAATAAGCCATCAATGATACAGCACATAATGAATCATTTTTAAGCCATGGGTTGGATTTGGATTTATTCATACATATGTTTTACTCTAGTTTCTCTTGTGCTTAAAAATATATATTTGTGTGAATTTTGAACAAGATCATGAGCAAGGACTGGGATCTGTAAATGGTGTGACATAAACTGGCCCATGTGGTAAAGAGTGTGTGACCTTGACCATTGCTGGACCATGAAGAAGATGGAGTGGGCCAAAAGCAATTATGGTTGGCTTGACCATTCCATAAAACCATTTATAAGTGTGTCTTAAACACATTTTTGAGGAAATCAAGAGCATATGAAGAAAGCAAAAGAATCTTTCTAGACTACATGCATAGAGAAGAGAGTCCAAAGGATCTTGTAGCAGTAAACCAATGATATAAAACATAAACTCCCTCAAAAGCATGTAAATAATTTAAATGGATAATGTTTGCTCTCTGAAAATATAGTTTGCAAGATGAAGCAAAAGTTAAACAGTAAGAAAATTAAGTAAACAAAAGCAACTAAACCATAGCACATTAAGACTTATAATCCAGTTAGGAAACAGCAAGTTTAAAGTGCATAGTTTCAAATGTATCCACCATGATATAATTGGATTCTAGATATAGAAAGGAAATATCAGGATAATTAAATTTAAGACTGTATAGACTTAAGGACTGTCATATAAACTGTATCAAATTATAAAGGAGAAGCAAGAACAGTGTGAAGAAGAATAATAGCTATTCTTTAGAAATAATCCTTACTTAGTATCAGATAACTACTTAAAGAACTTTTTATTAATTCTCATGTAATTTTAAAAATGGGGTTTCAATGTGATAATTTAGTGTGGCATAAATGTTTATAGTCACTACAGTTGGAAAATATTTTCTACTTTTCATAATTTTAAAGACTTAACACTAGAATATCCTTATACTGCTGAAGTGTTAAAAGTTAAAGTGTTAATCTCTCAGTCATGTTGGACTCTTTGTGACCCCACAGATTATAGCCCACCAGGCTCCTTTGTCCATGGAATTCTCCAGATATGAATACTTGGTGGGTAGCCATTTCCTTCTTCAGGAGATCTTCCTGACCCAGGAGTTGAACCGAAGTCCCCTGCATTGCAGGCAGATGTTTTACCCCTGAGTCACCAGGGAAGTCCTAAACTGCTAAGTCAGGCTTTAATTGCTAAAATTTAATTTTTCAAAGTTGAACTTTACTCCCCTGAAATATGCTGCATATGTCAAGTTCTGAACCACAGAGAAGCATATTTATTGAAACATTGCAACTGTCTCTGCAGATTACTTAAATAATATCTAAAGTGACAGTATTGAAACTGACAGGTCCATGTCCAAGAATTCATTTAAGTTCAGGATTATTTGAACTAGACATAATTTCCAAGAAGTAGGGTAAGATGTCTTTCTCCTCTATACTAACTCAATTTAAAGACTTACTATGCACTTATGAGAATCTAGGCATTGGAAATACAGATATGGACACTACATAATCTCTGATTTCCAAAGCTGATGGTCTCACAGGATGACAAAAAATTCCTACAAAAAGTATAATCTAATGAAAGTTATATATTCCATAAAAGGCCAAAGCACTAAGGCCACAGAGAAGGATATATTACTCATGTCTAATAGCTCTTATAAAACTTTTGCCATCATCTTGATTCTCTGACTTAGTGAAGAATGTCAGTAAATAATATACTGTTAACAATGGGTGGACAAACTCCTTTCCCCTCTATATTCCTGCAGAAATTCAGAGATTCAGAGATGGATACTATTTTTAACCTTTAGGTAAAGAGGCACAAGAGCTCCTTTGCACACTGATATGGGCCTACCATTGTCAAAATCCTATTTAGCACATTGAGAAGCTGAGACAACAGGCCCATTCCCCTACCCTTAATTCTACAATCAAGTACTCTAGCATCTGGATACATCTTAGAAGTATGAAGAAAAACAAACACATTACTCATCCTGTAACAATCATTTTTCTCACTATAGTAGGTAAGGACATGAATCTTTTGATTCCCCTCGTGACAGATCTCTATTGAATTCCTTACAGTACATTCCCAATTTTCCCTGTTCCAACAGAGGCCCCCAATCTTTGCCCATGTGCCACAGATGGCCTCAAATTCTATTTTACTGCATGTGTGTATGCTAAATTGTTTCAGCTGGACTCTTTGTGACCCTATAGCCCAGCAGGCTCCTCTGTCTATGGGATTCTCCAGGCAAGAATACTGGAGTGGCTTGCCATGCCCTCCTTCAGGGGATCTTCCTGACCCAGGGATCGAACACACGTCTCTTACGTCTCCTGCATTGGCAGGCGGGTCCTTTACCACTAGCACCACCTGGGAAGCCCCATTTTACTGCATAGTTTTAGGCTATTGACACAAGTATCCTAAACTTCTATTCTGAAAATGAAAGTCACTCAGTTGTGTCTGACTCTGTGACCCCATGGACTACACAGTCCATGGAATTCTCCAGGTCAGAATAATAGAATACTAGAGAGGGTTGCCATTTCCTTCTCCAGGGGATCTTCCCAACCCAGGGTTCAAACCCAGGTCTCCTGCATTCCAGGCAGATTCATTACCAGCTGAGCCACCAGGGAAGCCCAAGAATCCTGGAGTGGGTAGCCTATCCCTTCTCCAGCAGACCTTCCCAGTCCAGGAATCAAACCAGGATCTCCTGCATTGCAGACAGATTCTTTACCAGCTGAGCTACCAGGGAAACCCCCCAAAAGCCATGTCAAAATCTTTATTATCTTACAGTGTGCTGGTCTAGACTGGAGATTCTAGAATCAAGTTACTTAGAATGAAATCTTGTGTATAATACTTGAGACCTCAGAAAAGTTGTTTACAACTCTAAGCCTCAAATTTTTCATCTGTAAAATGAGGAAAACAATAGTGTTTACTCCATAGGATTTTAGATAAGATAACACACATAAACTACTTAGAATAATTCTTGATACTTAGCTAAGTCCAAAATAATAATACTGTTATTATTATCTCTCCATTGCACAGATGAAGTTTTCTACTTGTTAAGATGCCCCTTTATTCTAGCCTCCTTCATAAGTCAACTCCTCCAATTATCTGCATCTTATATCTTGACATTTCCACTAAGCCAATTCCCTCACTACATCAAAATTTCATTTTAAGAACCTGTTTCCTCACTCCTGCTATAGTACTGTGACTCTTCCTCACAGCATAGACAAACTTCTTGAAAAAATATCTGCAACTCCTGCTTTCTTTTAAAATCACCTACCCTCTGGTTCCCATCTCATCAGTCTGATGCAAGAGTTTTTTCTCATCACAAGTGAGATTCTTATCACCTAACATTAGGGTTTTACTGAGTCATTCTTCTCCACGTTTGCATTTAACATTGTCAATTTAACATTGACCAAAAACTGCTCCTTCTTCAAACTCTCTTCTTTGCATTCTGAAATCTTCCATGGTTCCTACTTCAGACTGAGCCTCTCTTCTATCTCTCTTAGATGTAGAGTTTCCTCAAGTTGTCCTTAGCTCGTTTCTACCAGCAATATTATCTGTTCCCAAAGTTCAGCTCTGCATCTGACTCCCAAATCAATGTCCCAGCCTAATATCTGCCAAAATCTACACACTTGTGTTTCCAACTGAGTAGAGGATGTTTGCACCTGCATTTCTTATAGCACTAAGAACTGGACTTGTCCAGTTTAAATCTTTTCCTTCCAAAGGAAATTTTCTTATTTCACCTCCTTATTCCTATTGATGATTGTTGTGAACTGAATGTTTATGACCTACTTTGATGAATATGTTGAAGTCCTAACCCCACTGTGTGATGGTATTTGGAGACAGGGCCAATGGAAGGTAATTAGATTTAGATGAAGTCCTAAGAGTGTGGCCCCATGATGAAATTAATGTCCTTAAAAGAAGAAGAGCGAGCAGAGCTCGTTCTCTCTCCATCCTGTGAGAACACAGGGAGAGGGCAGCCATGTACAAGTCAGCAATGGGCTCACCAGGGACTGACTCTACTGGCATCTTGGTATTGGACGTCGCAGGCTGTGGATCCCTGAGAGACAAATGTAGGTTGTTTAAGCCATCTAGTGTACAGCGTTTTATTACAGCAGCTTGGACTGACTAAAGCCATGATTTTCTCTGTTGATCACCTTTTTTAAACTGTCCTTTCTCAGCTTCCATCCCCACTCAGTTGACAAGCATTTTAGATTTGAATCCTATGGATTTGCAATGTCTCTCAGATCCCTTTTTTTTTTTTTCTAGTTCTGCCACTTACTAGCTGTACGACTTTGGGCAAGTTACTTAATGTCTGTAATGGGAATAATAATAATTCTTATTCAGAGGGTTTTATGACACAATATAAAACAGTTAGAATGCTGCTTGGTGCATGATAGGCAGTGCTAAATGAAAGAAATGAAATTAGGTATAAGGGTATGCATTTAGGGGAGAAATTCTGGCAGGAAATGAAGATTTGTGAGTTATGATCCTAGAGGGAGTGATTGAAGTCATGTGAATGATCAAAGAAAGTATGTAGTATATAAAAAACAGAAGAGCCCCTGCTTGGTGGGCCTTTTCTCTTATTTCAAACTGTCAAAATTCTTCAATTACTACATTTCATCAATTCTAAAGTGATTTAACATCTCCTGAAAAGGAATGCCTCTTAAAATCAATGACATGTCATAATTTAATTATCAGAATTCTTTTTTTCTGAGTCGGGAATAAAATAGTGGTGTATCTCTCAATTGACAGTATCTAGATTTTACGAGATATAAGAAGTGTGATCTCTCTTCTTTGAACCTTCAAGACACACTGGATGAGCTTCCCCTATCACGTTTACTCCAGCCTTCCTATATTAGAGATGTCTGTCAACTACTAGCCTGTGAGGCCCCCAAAGATCAGGAAAGCCCCTGATTCTCCTTTTAGTTTCTCCAAGGACACATTAAATGACTCTGCCTGTAGAAGGAAAATAATAAAATATTGCTTAAATTAAATTGGATTAAAAAGCAGGATACCACTTATTTGTAGAATTTCTGATATTTTGCAATTAGCCTCATCACTATTCCCACCCCTTAGTTAATCTGACATGTATAAACATACTTGTTTGTAGATTACTAACATTATACATGATTCAAAGTATCTGTCACATGAATTCCACAGATAACTGATTATCTGAACTACTTCAAGAAAACATATTCCTGTCATTCCTAGGAATTTAAAAGATAGGACCAGAAATCTTACCATAAAGTTATACTGAGAATAGGGAACAATGTTCACATGTATATTAAGGATTAATTATGCAAATTGTGGTAGATGCTTATTCTTCCTGAGTGATCTCAATTTGCATTGTCTGTTCTTTCTGCCTGTTTTGGAAGCTGTATTCCTTTCTTTTTGACATGTGTGACTTTGGGTGGCCCTTATCTGCGTGTTCAGTCTCCCAGGATCTCCAGGGGTCAATTACATTCCAGACATGCTTCCTTAAGTGATGTAAAGGGCTTACCTCTCCCCTAAGCCTACTCTTTACACAGAGCAAACTTCAAATTTTGCAATGGCTGGGTGAATTCTAATGGTCTATTCCAGCTCACCTTTCTCACCAGCCCCCTCTCTACCACTTCAAGCCCTGTCATCCCACTGGACAAGCCCTGATTTCACCTCTTTGCTTTTGGATCCTCAGATCACATGCAGACATTAACCTTCCTTCTTTTCTGAGGCCTTAGGCTGCTGAAGCCTCTCTAGTGTCACAACAGAAAAGAGAATGTACTTGTCCTCACAATGACTGCTATTGTGTTTTTCTCTGTGGTTCTTCCTGTGCTGGTTGAAGAGTTGCTTCTCCATCCCTCTGGAACTCTTTTTGTCCAGGTGGACAGCCAACTGTGTCTCTGCCTGATCAGTCCTCTAGCCCCTGTTCCTTTTTATAACATGATCTGGCTTCATGACCTTGTTCATTAGTACTCTGCCCTCCTCAGAACTCACCAAAGAGTCACACCAAAGAGCACTTCGGGTACCCTTAGTGTTAAGTAAGTAGGGAGATAGGCATGACTCCTCAGTCTCATTTATGTTGTCTCATCATCTAGAGAGTAGAACTCAAATTTCTTGGCATTGCATTCATTGGCCGCCAAAACTCAGACTCATCCTGCCCTTCAATCCTTATATCTCAGAACATGACACACGGACTCCTCTACATAGGCCTCCAGATGATCAGACTAGTCACGATTTCCCAAACTCACCATATACTCAAGTACCTCTCAATCTTTGTTCCCGTTGTTTACTTAAGTCTGGGATTTTCTTCCTTCCTTCCTGTTTTACCTCTAATTCTTTTTTTTTTTATTGTGGTAATATGCATATAACATAAAACTTACTATCTTACCTACTTTCAAATGTGTAATTCAGTGGTACTAAGTACAGTCAAATGGGGCAGTCATCACCACGGTCTATCTGTAGAATACTTTTTATTTTGTAAAATGGAAATATTATACCCTTATACCCACTCCTCCTTTGCCTCCTACCCCAGCTCCTGATAACCACCATCTACTTTCTGCCTCTATGATTTTTACTTCTTAAAGTACTTCTTCATGAGTGGATGAATACAGTGTTTGTCTTTTTTGTGACTGGCTTGTTTCACTTAGAATAATATCCTCAACGTCAATGATGTAGTATGTGTCAGAATTCCCTTCCTTTTGAAGGCTGAAACATAATCCGTAGCATGCATATACCACATTTTGTTTATCCATTCATTTGTGAGTGCACACTTGGGTTGCCTCCACATTTTATCTGTTGCAAACAATGTGGCTATGAACATGAATGGATGTACAAACATCTATTTAAATCTGCTCCCTCCTTTTTGCCCATTGAAATCCTATTCATTCATTCATTCACCCAAGCCTAATTTAAGCAGCACCTACTTTATGAAGTCTCTCAGTTTCCACCTGGAAAGACTGCCTCTTCCTCTGTCCTTCTACTCTTATATTGCTGTATCTACATTTATTTTATTGTGTCCTGAATAATTATTTTCACTTAACCATCTAACGCCCCATAAAATTACATTCTTTGTGATCAGGAACTCCATGTTCTTACCTCAGTGTTCCTTATATTTCTCCCTACAATTCTTTGTAATGTTTATTCAGTGAATGACTACACAAAGGCAGAAAGTTTGTTTATAGCTAAACAAGTATTACAAGGCTAAATCAACAGAAGGGTAAGTTGAATATCTAGAAACTCTTCCAATTTTGATTTATCTTACATTAACTAGGAAATCTAGTCAGTTACAAAAGAAAGCACACTGGTTTGGGAATTAAGAAACAGGAGTGTTTGCCTTGGTTCTGCTTTGTCTCTTCTCTGGCTTAGTTTCCTTCTAGCTGGATGACGGGTTGCTCTCGTTCAATATTTCCCAAAGCGTCTTGATTTTTGCAATGTTTGCACAATACCTGTGCTTTATTTGCTTAACAGGTTTTTTTTTTTTTTTCAATCAACCCAGGCCTAACATGACTAGCAACTTCAGCCTCATCCTAATAAGGCTATCTGTGAAACTGTGGTTTCATTGTGTTAACTGTAATTTTTTTCTAACATAAACTAAAATAAATATAACTGTGAAAGTAAAAAAAAAAATCTGTGTACCATTAAAATAACTCCTTATGCCAGCAGTGGCACATGGACCATTCTTTACGAGGTTTTGGCCTAGGTCCTGCTTGAGGTCCCTCCCAGCAAAAACAGTTCTGTCTTCTCTGGGGACATCATGCCCCCCTTAAGCCATTTAGCAAAGTGCATTAAATGCTTCTTTGGGAAGGAGTGAGCATTAGCCCCAGGGAACAGAATGTAACTTAATAAGCCTTCCAGCACCTCGATCGCCTGGGATTCCACTCTCTTTATGCCTCCCCTCTGAGCCGTGCTATTTGCACATTCTGCCTTTTCTGCAACCTCCCCTTTCCTGCAGGGCCCTCTGTGTTTGCCTGCCCAGATCTCCCCTTCGAGGGCTGTTTATGTTTGCACACCCAGCTTGTCCTGTGGACTTGTCTAACTAAACTCCCCTTTGAGGGTTGTATATTTTGGCACTGTCTGGCTCTCTAAGGGATTCTTTTGTCCATTAACACCTCTTGTCTTGTAGTTATACTGAAGTCTTTGCTGCTCTCTCCTCAGGCAAAGAAGTCCTTACTATTCCATTCTTAACAATTCTTCTGTGCATCTCCATTTATTTTCTATACTTTCTACAATAAGTCTGTATAAAGTTTATAATAAAAAAACTATAAATTTTATTTTTCAAAAATGTGAACAGGGAAAAAGTGAAGGGGACATCTGGTTATAGATGATGTAATAAAGGAATTTAAACTTCACTCCCCTTCTTCAAAACCCACTGACAAAAACAGAAAGAGTGAAAAACAGCATTAAGAAGAAGGGCCATAATCCACGAAACCAGGAAACAACCACAGTGTGCCGTCATTAGCACCATACACAATAATTACCATCTTTACAAGCATTAAGCTGGTTCAATAGAGGTAGAATAAAACCAGTCTTGAAACTATATTCTTGTTAGCACAAGAAACCTAAGGGCACAGGTAGGCCACTAGAGAAGTGGAGACTGTCCCTCCCAGAGACTTAGCTCCCTACCCAGAAAAGACTGAACGAATAATAAACCATGCTGACTTCTCACTTTATTGTTTACCACATGTGCCTCTAAAAAGAGACTGGTGATGATAATGCGGAGGGCGAGCTTGTTAGATTTGAAAAGAGTCTAGATCTAAAGGGATTTACTGTGAGCGACACTGACCCCTGGGATACCGAGAAGAGAGGAAGGAGCATACTCTCAGAGCAAAGGAAATATGGATTTGGTGGAAGGAGGTATGAACAAAGACTCTCAACAGCAATTATAGATCACCCCCACAAGCATATTTCTTCAGCAAAGAGAAGGCCCTGATCAAAGATGAGTAATAATCAGAAAAGGAGAAATGAAACTCTCATTATTTGCTGATAATATTATCATGTATGTAGAAAATCCAAACTACAAACTATTAGAATTAAGTGAATTTAGCAAGATCACTAGATAGAAGGCCAACATATAAAAATCAATTTGATTGCTATATATTAGCAACAACTATATAGAAAACAAAACAATAAAAGCTATAATATAAACAAATATCAAATACCTAGGAACATATCTAATGAAAAGTGGGTATGGCCTCTACCCTGAAAAACTATAAAATATTATTGAGAGAAGCTAAGAAACCTAGATAAATGAAGAGATTTACCAGAGTGATGGTATGGAAGACATACCTTGAAAAAATGCTAATTCTCCCTAAGTTAAACTACAGTCATAAAGCAACTTCTATCAAAACTTCAGCAGGTATAACTGAGTCACTTTGCTGTACACCTGAAACCAACACAACATTGCTAACCAACTATGTGTGCTCAGCCGCTTCAGTCGTATCTGACTCTTTGTAACCCTATGGACGGTAGCCCATGAGGCTCCTCTGTCCATGGGATTTTCCAGGCAAGAATACTGGAGAGGGTTGCCATTCCCGCCTCCAGAGAATCTACTTCTAAGTCCTTAAGTTCATCATTCTCTCTGAATTTCTGAGCACATGCAGTATAAATTCAGCACTCTTTTTGGGCCACCTATCCTGCAATTCATGGGGTCGCAAAGAGTCAGACACGACTGAGCCACCGAACTGAACTGAACTGATCCTGCGTCCAGTCCCAGTGTTTGGCCTGTGCTCACCTACCAACTCAATCACTGCAATGACAGAGTGGCACGCATTGTTTCTTTAGGTGACATCCTTCAGATGCTTGATGGCTTTTTGGATATGCACACTCGTAAAGGCCTGGGTGGTTTCACTAGTGTTCTTAAAGTGAACATGAAGATTCGAACCTCTTGATTTGCATGATTTTGTGGGGGTTTTCTGGGTCAAGTGAATAGTGCCTCATTTTGAGAGGTCATTGCAGGCTGCTTACTGGAAAAAGAAAGCAACAAGCTGGTTTTAAAGTTCACATGCAAAAGATCAAATGCCAAGGGCTGAAAATATCCAAAGCAACCTTGAAGAAGAAAAACAAAGCTGGAAGAAATTTACCATTAGCTATGAATGCTTACTATAAAGTTATAGTAATTAAGACACTGAGGTTTTGGGGCAAGAATAGACCAAGTAACGAACGAAAGGTGATTCAGAGTCCAGAAACAGATCCTCACATGGACAATAACCTGATTTACTACAAAGGCAACACTGCAGAGTATTGGGGAAAGGATGATTTTTCTCAGTAAATGGTGTTGAGACAATCCAACATCCATCTGGAAAAATATTTACTGACCCTACCTTATATCATATAATAAAGCAATTCCAGATGGATTGCAGAGCTAAATATGAAGGGTAAAACAATAAAGCTTTTAGAGGAAACATAGGATAACATCTTTGTGACAGTGAAGTTTGCAAATATTTCTTAAACAAGACAAATGATTCTGATCATAAAAAGGAAATTGACAAATTGGATGATGTTAAAGTTAAGAGCTTATGTTTATCAAAAGGTACACTCAAGGAGTGAAAAGGCATGTGACTGAGTTGGGAGAAGATACACAGAGTACATTTACTCTCAAGGAATTCACATCCAGAATATAGAAAACAAAGGATAGACAACTAGGTAGAAAAATGAGAGAATGACTTGAACCTCATAAAATAGGCTAAATGGCCAACGAATTTAGGAAAAGGTTTTCAACTTCAATATTCATCAGGGTGATATACATCAAAACCATAATGTTAATACCACTACACATCCATGAGAATGGCTAAAATGAAAAATAAAAATCATGGTTGACAAGGTTGTGGAGAAACTGGAATAGTCATACATTGCTGGTGGGAATGTAAATCTGTATACTCTAGAAGTTTCTATTAAAGCTGAGCATATACCTATTTTATGACTGCTACTTCATTCCTAGATATGTAGTCAGTAGAAAGTGTGTACATATGTTCACCAAAAGACTTCTACTAGATGTTCCTAGTAGTACTATCTGTGTAACAGTTAAAAAACTGAGACTAAATGTCTTAAAGCAGTAGAACAGACATAAACTGTGCTACATTCACATGGTGGGATATTATACAGTTGAGAAGGAGCAATCCACAACTACATCCTTAAACATAATGTTGAATGAAAGAACCTAGACACACGCAAAATAAAATACTGCATGATTCCATTTATATAATGTATAGAAGTGGCAAAATTATTCTGTGATATTAGAAGTCAAGATAGTGGTTACTACTGAGACAGTAAGGACTGGAAGGGAGCATTTGAGTAATACTCCTGAATTGCTGATAATATTCTGATACTTGATCAGAGTACTACTAGTTACATGGATGTGTTTGGTTTGTGAAAATTAATTGAAAATTTGCTTAGATATGTGTACATTTTTGTATATATGTTTCAATTAAAAAGTTTTTAAAGAATCCTACTCAGTTTCTAATATTTCACAAATGGGAGATTCCACTAAAGTATATATTTCTAATTTCCCATGAAAGCACTTTAAGATCTATCCATGGTGGCTCACCTGAGGAACCCTCTGTGGCTGTGCAGAAGCTGTGCCCATCAGAGAAGGCTCACATTGTTACTCTCACCTTACTCACCATGTTCCCTGTTCAGTCTCTGTAGGCATCTGAGTTCATCCCTGAGATGAAAGCCATTCTGTCAATTGGTTCTTTAGCTCAAGTCTGAGTCCCAGGATAGATCCCCCTCTTGCCCTGAATACTCCTTTCTCCTCTGTCCAACTGTGCACCCCAACACCAATCTCCACTCCCAGGTGACTAACATTCAGCATACCTCCATGTCACACACCTTGAAGCCTCCTCTCATGGCCTGCGCTGGGATTTATCTGCTTATGTTCAACCTCCCATTCCCAAACCCCCTTCTCACTCCCCTTATCCATATCTCTATTTCACTGTCATCCATCCACCAATTCAACAAACATTTACTGAATAGCTATTACATGCCAGACTCTTATCAGGGACAGGTGAATTAAGGGACAGTCTTTGCTCCTGAGAGACCTACACTCTGATAAGAAATAAAGACAACCTGTGAGTATCACTATTCAGAGAAAGTGTTATATGTTTCCTGGAAAGTTTGAGAATAATTTGAGACAAAGCCTAGATTCTGTCCTTATTTGGGAGAGAGTAAACACTTCAGTGTGGCTGGAGGTACTAAAGGGGAGCAAGGGGAAGTAAGGCTGGAAAATAAAGTTGGGGTCAGATCTTGAAGGATCATGGTGCCACTAAGGACTTATTTTGTTTATATGTAGTACAGACTATTGGAAGGTTTTAAAAAGAGTGCAGAGCTGGGGCTATAAAGATTCTGTTTCATCCATGATCTCTTTTCTCACTCTCTAAATCCCTAGGTCACCTCAGAAGCTCTGCCTATCACTACTACTGATTGCATCCCTAAATCTCCTTGAAAATTTTCTCCCAAAGACAGACAGCAGTCCTAGGAACTGGGAATGATGGTCACAACTTGCTTCTTTCTCCCTAGTCCTTTGTTAATAAGATTGCAAACTCCTGAAGTATGAGGCGATGTGTGCCTTCTTCTCCCAACCAGTTTTCAGTGGGATAAAGAGCAGACAGGGGAAGGGATGAAGCCACACAGGCCTGTCTCTGCCTGAGATGCACTTCATGGGTGGTCCTGGGCCTGGATTCTTTCTTTGGGGCCTCCTGATAATCCCTGAGCAGCCCGAGGCCAAAGCCTAGTCCTGTTCCCATGTAGGGCCCATCTTCTCTTTGCCTCTCAAGCCTTTTCTTCTCTGAGTGTATTTTCTTGTTATACCTCAGGAAAACTTCACCTTCCTGAAAACACTCCTACTATAACCCCTTCACAGATGAACAGCCATTTACAGTATACTAAGCGCTCAATCTTAACGGAGCCTCACAGACACCTTTCAAGAGGCCCCAGAAAGTCAATGATTAGATCTTTTGACTTCAAATCCATTGGTTGTTTCTGGTATATAATAGATACCAAAAACATTTGTAACATGAACAGACAAATGATTTGATGTACATTTCAATCTCTGTTGAGGATGAGTTTCTTATTTTTTATTCATTTTTCTCTTTGTTATTTGATTTTATAAGAGGCTTGACATGGAACAACTGATTTTAAGATGATCTTCTGTGCTCCAACTATCATATAAGTGGTTCAGAGTGTTCTGGCTTTTTTTTTAAAATTTTTAATTAATTTTTATTTTTTAGTTTGTTTTGCTTTACAATACTGTATTTGTATTGCTATACATTGACATGAATCAGCCACGAGTGTACATGAACTCCCAATCCCGACCCCCACCTCCCCCCTCCCGCCCCACACCTTCTCTCTGGATCATCCCCATGCATCAGTCCCAAGCATCCTGCATCCTGCATCGAACCCAGACCGGCGATTCGTTTCACTTATGATATCATACATGTTACACTGCCACACTGCCAATATTGTTTTCAAAAGGATACATGTGTTCCTCAAAAATTTACACAGAGAATTACCATATGGCCCAATGATTCCAATTCCTATCTATATGCCGAAGAGAAACATAAAAACATAGGTGCGTACAAAAACCTGTACATAAACGTTTGTAACAGGCAAAAATTGGACATAAACATTCATCAACTGATGAGTAGATGAGTAAAATGTGATACCTCATTTAATGCATGATTATTTAGAAAAAATAAGAAATAAAGTACAACTATATATTACAAATTGATGAACCTTGAAAATATCATGCTAAGTGAATGAAGCAATTAATCAAAGGCCATGTATTACATGATTAAATCTATATGAAATGTCCATATTAGGCACTTCAATAGAGATAGAAAGCAGATTAGTGGTTATTTGGGGCTGGAAGGGTGGGAGACAAATAGGGAGTGCCTGCTAATGATTATGAGGTTTCCTACTGGAGTGAAAAAGTTGGCTTAAAGCTCAATGTTAAGAAAACTAAGATCATGGCATCCAGTCCTATCAGTTCACGGCAAGTAGATGGGGAAACAGTGGAAACAGTGGCTGACTTTATTTTTCTGGGCTCCAAAATCACTGCAAGTGGTGACTGCAGCCATGAAATTAAAAGATGCTTACTCCTTGGAAGGAAAGTTATGACCAACCTAGATAGTGTACTAAAAAGCAGAGATATTACTTTGCCAACAAAGGTCCATCTAGTCAAGGCTATGGTTTTTCCAGTGGTCATGTATGGATGTGAGAGTTGGACTATAAAGAAAGCTGAGTGCTGAAGAATTGATGCTTTTGAACTGTGGTGTTGGAGAAGACTCTTGAGAGTCCTTTGGACTGCAAGGAGATCCGACCAGTGCATCCTAAAGGAGATCAGTCCCGGGTGTTCATTGGAAGGACTGATGTTGAAGCTGAAACTCCAATACTTAGGCCACCTGATACGAAGAGCTGATTCATTTGAAAAGACCTTGATGCTGGGAAAGATTGAGGGCAGGAGGAGAAGGGGACGACAGAGGATGAGATGGTGGGATGGCATCACCGACTCGATGGACATGGGTTTTGGTGGACTCCTGGAGTTGGTGATGGACAAGGAGGCCTGGCGTGCTGCGGTTCATGGGGTCGCAAAGAGTTGGATACAACTGAGCAACTGAACTGGGGTGACAAAAATGTTCTAAAAGTGGTTGTGGTGATGGTTGTGTAATCCTATGATGATACTAAAATCATGAATTGTACATTTTAAAAGAGTGAAGTATATGGCATATAAATTGTCAAGCTATTATATTAAATACATGTTCATTAAGCAAAACTTAGAAAATATATACAGAAGAAACAAATTACCCATCATTCTACTATCCACAGATAAAACACCATGGACATTATTGCTGTTCTTCCTTCTTACCTCTTTTATGTGTGTACACACACACACACCCAAACACACACACACATGGTTAGGGTAATTTTCTAAGTCAAGTTTGCAGGCTGTGTGTTTGGAGTGATAGTGATCAAAGGCACTTTCTATAGATGCTAACAGCAGGGCTTCTGGACTCAGGTAGGTTTCCTGAGTCAAGAATCTTGCTTCTGCCTCTAACTTGCTAAGGGGCCTGGCCAAACTGCTTAACCTCTTCAAGCCCTCACTTTCCTTAACTGCGACATGTAAATGCTGATACCTACTTTCCAAGGATGTCATGAGAATTAAATGCCATGAGAATTAAATAGAATTTTTCTTCAATCATACCTCATTGAAGACCAATTTGTTTCCCTCAGTTGCAAGGCAGTCTGCTGTCACCAGTAACCAGTTCAGATACACTAGAAGCTAACTGGTACTACTGTCCCTACTTCATTGAAACAGAACAGTTCTGTCTCCGGGAAACTTGCAGTAAGTACAGTGGTGAAGAGCACAAGCTCTAGATCCAAACCTCCTGGGACAAATTGTGCCTCTGTTGTTAACTTGAGCAAGTTACTTCTCTCTCTGTGACTCAATTTTCTTATCTATAACTATGCATAATAGTAGGACTAAATCTATGGGGTTTTTGAGCATGAAGGAGAAAGCAATAGCACACCACTCCAGTACTCTTGCCTGGAAAATCCCATGGACAGAGGAGCCTGGTAGGCTGCAGTCCACGGGGGTCGCAGAGCCAAACACGACTAAGCGACTTCACTTTCACTTTTCACTTTCATGCATTGGAGAAGGAAATGGCAACCCACTCCAGTGTTCTTGCCTGGAGAATCCCAGGGATGGGGGAGCTGGTGGGCTGCCGTCTATGGGGTTGCACAGAGTCGGACACGGCTGAAGTGACTTAGCAGCAGCAGCAGTTTGAGCATGAAATGTACTAATATCTATACAGTACCTGGCCCATTGTTAATTATCCTTACAATATTCTTACCCAAGTAGTTGTCTGCCTTCTTATTTCAAATGTTTAGTTGTCTAAGAATTTGTTAAAACCTACAGCATTTCTTTCCCACAATCTGGGGCAGAGTGTCATTGGCTCTAAACTCAAAATGGTTGCTCCTTCACATCCACTAGCCCACAGCACAAAGCAATTTTTGTTTGGCAAATTGAGTAGTTAAGAATGTTGTTTCCATTAATTTTACTACCTACATACCTCCTGGAGGCAGGGCAAGGCAGTTTAGTTAAACCAAACCAAACAAAGCATTTTAGGGGTTTATAAATGAGTACTTATTTGCAGTTATTCTAAATCATCCCAGCCAGATGGTCATGTTTTAAATATTTCCAAGGAAGAGATTCCACAAGCTTTCTTAGTAACCTGTCTTAATGCTTCCAATCCACACGGAATGTCTTTTGAAAATCTAATGTCTGGGGTGACTTGACAATTATCATCCAAACTGGGACATTTTAAAGGTATTAATAGTTACAACAGGAACAAAGTGAGGCAATTCTGGGCAAACTGCTGGGACATCCAGTCACGCCACTAATGGCAGTCCCTCCCGTGATGAATGCTGCCTAAGTCATTTTACTTGATACTCACTGGAAAAGAACAACTGGTTCTCATGGTCCATGTAATAATCTTTTATTCTTAAGCTTTTCCTTTTTTGTCAATTTGTGGAATCGGAAAATAGCAAGCAGAAAACCTAAGTAGGCGAACTTGAAGAATTTTTTTCCTTGTCTTCACACTCAATGATGATGACAATGATCATACAGAGCACTTAATATATACCACACATTCTGGTGAGAGCTTTATAAGTATTATTTTATTTAGTCTTCATAAAATTTATAATATCATTATCATCATTATCCTGTTTTTGGAGTGGAGAAACGGGTCACAGAGAGTGGGAACATCTTACCTAAGGGTATGCATACAGGATCTGGCCAGTAACAGAAGTCCAGAGGGGAGTCATTAAACAAAGACACTCAGCTCCAGGCCCCTGCAAGACCCCAGATGGTCAAAGCTTTTTGCTTCAGTGCTGTGCCATGACTGGCTATACTAGTCCTGTGAGTGAATTCAGTTCTCTTTTTCTTGAGTTGGGACTCAGAAGGGTCTAAGCTAGAGGCTCTCCAATGGAAGTGAGGTGACAGTCCCTCTGGCTCCAGAGGGAAGAGGAAACATAGGAACAAAAGCCCAGTGAAAGATCTTTCCCCTCATTACAATTATCTTAGACTAGACAGCTGCCCAGGAGAAGGCAATTGCACCCCACTCCAGTACTCTTGCCTGGAAAATCCCATGGATGGAGGAGCCTGGTGGGCTGCAGTCCATGGGACCACTGAGGGTTGGACACGACTGAGCGACTTCACTTTCACTTTTCACTTTCATGCATTGAAGGAAATGGCAACCCACTCCAGTGTTCTTGCCTGGAGAATCCCAGGGACGGGGGAGCCTGGTGGGCTGCCGTCTATGGGGTCGCACAGAGTCAGACACGACTGAAGTGACTTAGCAGCAGCAGCAGACAGCTGCCCAAGGAAGTAGTGAATGCTATGACAACGTACACTGAAACAGGGGTAGATGTTTGTGGAGTCACAAAGGAAGAAAGCTTGGGAAATACAGCTTCCCAGGCCATGCCCCCAGAATGCTGATTCCCAGGAATCTGCATTTTTAACAAGTTTCCTCGCTGATTCTGACACAAGTAACCAAGCAACATTGCTGTAAAGGAATTCCGGTTTGAAGTGTGAGAGGAGATGAGGTGGAAGGCAGGGGTGAGGGGAGAGAGTAGGGCTGACACGCATCCCTTCTGAGCTGCACCATATGGCTTGGGTGAACTTTACTCTTTTAGTCTCTCTAATATTAATCTTCTTTTTGGATGTTTATTCCTTGGTTTCCTGACAGAGAATGCTGAGTGACATATGAGGTGAGAGAGCTGGGGTGTAATAATACCATGTCATGGAAACACTCATAAAGCCATGACCCCATGGCATATGAATTCTATGTGGGGTTTGCACAGGTATTAAATGTTCTGTGGTTGGCTTTTGGAAGGCTGCTCTATCCTGACACCAGGATTTCTAAGCTGGCCTGGAGGGAAGCAGGCCTGCAGCTTCCTGGTGTTTGGAGCAGATGGGGAAAGAGTCTGAAATATTCCTTGTCATCACCTCCAGCTGACAGACCACAGGCAAAGGAGGCAACAGGGAGAAGTCAGACCAGTTGATCTGGGAGAAAAGAGAAATCAATGGTGATGCCTTGTGAATGTTTTCTTCTTCATGTTCCTCTCCAAATGGATGGAGTGGTGTGTGTGTGTGTGTGTGTGTGTGTGTGTGTGTATGTGAGTGTGTGTGGGTTGGTGTATGAGCATGCACACACATGTGTGTGTGTACAAAATCATGTAGCACTTGTCTCTGGTTGGAGACAGTAATAAATCAGGGGCTACAAAACCACCGCTAGCCACCTCCTGCAGGCCCTGTCAAAGAAACAGGCCTTCTTGAGCACAGCTGAACCGGCAGGATCCCCAGTGCTGTGGCCCCACCACATGGGATGAAAATCACACATCTGGGATCTAGCATGCCAGATGTGCAAAGGGCTAAGAGAAAAGACACTGCTGGGAAGATCACATCGCTCTCAAAAGCATTATGAGGGGTTCACGGATTTTTCTAACCTTAGTCACCACAGTGCTTTCATCAGGCTTGGGTAGTAGACTTTTTCTTTTGCCTTGGTTCTCTGTCCTGGGGAGTCAAGAGGGTTGCATAAGGACGTTGACCCCCATGGAAGTAGTGACAGTAAACACCCAGAAGCTAAATGAGTCCTGGGTTTGAAATACACGCTGGCATTTATCTAGTGTATGATTCTGCACAAATTTCTTTATGAGCTTTAGTTTGTTAATCTCTCAAAAAGAGATTTTTTTTGAGATAGCCATCTATCTCAAAATGGATAGATGGGATAGCCATCTCAGCTTCATAAGGCTGTTGTAGGGATTAACTGCCTCTGGGAGATAACTCAGAGACAGTTCCTGGCTCAGGCCTGGCACCAAGGCAGAAAGGAAGAGATGAGCATGCCCAACTGCTCCAGGATGGAGGTACAGAAATAGGGAAATGACTTCCTGTTCAGGAGAGCCCCGGAAGGTCTGTGGGGCAAGAGCAGTTGTGCGATTATCCTGTGAGATCCCTGCATTACTGGGGCTGCTGTGGAAGTACTGCCTTGCTCTCTGCTCCACAATTTTAACCATAGTTGGCTTCTCCTTCTCCTTCTCCCAGGGTCTACGGAGCTTTCTCACCTGTCCCTCCTTTCCAGGCTCCAGTGTTCCAGGCCCTTTCCTCTCCCTGCTTGAAATCTGCTCACATCAGAATGTTTCTCCCTAGAGAAGCAGTGACATGGGACTCAAAGATTAAGGAGAGTCATTCAAAGTTTCTATCCATCTATGAAAGACAGATGCTGAAGCTGAAGCTCCAAGAAGAAGTGGCAAGAATACACAGAACTATTAACAAAATCTGGAGAAGGCAATGGCACCCCACTCCAGTGCTCTTGCCTGGAAAATCCAATGGATGGAAGAGCCTGATGGGCTGCAGTCCATGGGGTCGCTGAGAGTTGGACACGACTGAGCGACTTCACTTTCACTTTTTGCTTTCATGCATTGGAGAAGGAAATGGCAACCCACTCCAGTGTTCTTGCCTGGAGAATCCTAGGGAAGAGGGAGCCTGGTGGGCTGCCGTCTATGAAGTCACACAGAGTTGGACACGACTGAAGCAGCAGCAGCATACAAAAAATCTTAATGATCCACATAACCATCATGGTGTGATCACTCACCTAGAGCCAGAGCTCCTGGAGTGTGAAGTCAAGTGGGCCATAGGAAGCATCACAACAAACAAAGCTAGTGGAGGTGACGGAATTCCAGATGAGCTATTTCAAATCCTAAAAGATGATGCTGTGAAAGTGCTGGACTCAATATGCCAAAAATCTGGAAAACTAGGCAGTGGCAACAGGACTGGAAAAGGTCAGTTTTCAATCCAATCCCAGAGAAAGGCAATGCCAATAGAATGTTCAAACTACCACACAATTGTACTCATCTTACATGCTAGAAAAGTAATGCTCAAAATTCTCCAAGCGAGGCTTTAGCAGTACATGAACCATGAACTTCCAGATGTGCAAGCTCGATTTAGAAAAGGCAGAGGAACCAGAGATCAAATTGCCAACATATTTTGGATCATAGAAAAAGCAAGAGAATTCCAGAAAAGCATCTACTTCTGCTTCATTGACTATGCTAAAGCCTTTGACTATGTGGATCACAACAAACTGTGGAAAATTCTTAAGGAGATGGGAATACCAGACCACCTTACCTGCCTCCTGAGAAATCTGTATGCAGGTCAAGAAGCAACAGTTAGAGCTGGACATGGAACAACAGACTAGTTGCAAATTGGGAAAGGAGTATGTCAAACCTGTATATTGTCACCTTGCTTATTTAACATCTATGCAGAGTACATCAGGCAAAATGCTGGGCTGGATGAAGCACAAGCTGGAATCAAGATTGCAGAGAGAAATATTAATAATCTCAGATATGCATATGACATCACCCTTATGGCAGAAAGCAAAGAGGAACTTAATAGTCTCTTGATGAAAGTGAAAGAGGAAAGTGAAAAAGCTGGCTTAAAACTCATCATTCAAAAAACAAAGATCATGGCATTCAGTCCCATCACTTCATGGCAAATAGATGGGGAAACAGTGAGAGACTTTATTTTTAGGGGCTCCAAAATCACTGCAGATGGTGACTGCAGCCATGAAATTAAAAGACACTTGCTCCTTGGAAGAAAAGTTATGACCAACCTAGATAGCATATTGAAAAGCAGAGACATTACTTTGCCAACAAAGGTCCATCTGGTCAAGGCTATGGTTTTACCAGTAGTCATGTATGGATGTGAGACTTGGACCATAAGGAAAGCTGAGCACCGAAGAATCAATGCTTTTGAACTGTGGTGTTGAGAAGACTCTTTGGAGTCCCTTGGACTGCAAGGAGATCCAACCAGTCCATCCTAAAAGAGATCAGTTCTGAGTGTTCATTGGAAGGACTGATGCTAAAGCTGAAACTCCAGTCCTTTGGCCACCTGATGTGAAGAACTGACTCATTGGAAAAAAACCATGTTGCTGGGAAAGACTGAAGGCAGGAGGAGAAGGAGATGACAGAGGATGAGATGATTGGTTGGCATTACTGACTCAAAGGACATGAGTTTGAGCAAGCTCTGGGAGTTGGTGATTGACAGGGAAGCCTGGTGTGCTACAGTCAATGGGGAAGCAGAGTCGGACTCAACTTAGTGACTGAACAACAACGATAAAGGAAGACAGAGAATTCCTGGCAATTGAAGCCTCTACTCTCATTGTTTGTGAGTTAAAATAAAATAATTCAGTTTACTGCTCATAGGTGTGGGGTTTCTTTTTAGAGTAATGAAATGTCCTATAATTGGAGAGTTGCACAGTTGCACAACTCTATAGATATACTAAAACCCACTGAACTGTACACTTTAAAGTGAATTTTGTGTTATATGAGTTATATCTCAATAAAGCTGTTATAAAATAGGTGAGATTATCAAGTTAGCTTTCCATTCTTCTTTCTCTAATTTTAATTGAAATATAAATTATAATCTAATTATAAAATTAAATTAAAAACTTAAATGATAAAATATAAATTTAATTAAATTATAAAGGGACATAACATACCATATAGCATTTTGAACCAAGATTAAATATCATCTCTATCTTGCAAATCTATATCCCTTCTCACTCTCTCCTCCTCCTCAAGTATCATTGTACCTGTCAAAATTCAATTCATCTTTCCAGATTTATCTCACAAAGCCTTTCCTGGTCTCCACCAGCAAATCTCCTCTCTCTAATCATGTGTAAAACCAGCACTTAGTTACTTCTGTTTATTCTGCATGGGACCAAGCTTCAGGGTGTAGAGATGAGGAGGTAAATGAGGATGTTAACAGGCCACACTGGGGACTCCTCCCCCAGAAGTCTCTCTCATTCACCTCTTCTAGGAAAGCTCCAATCTCAGAATTAGACCAGGGCTGATGCCCAAAAGACTTTCCTGCCTCCTGGACTCTCCTACCCCACTGACTCCCAGACCCTCGAGAGTCCCTGTAACCATTTCTCAATGTGCAAAAGAAGCTTTGTCAAACACCACTTCCACTGACGCTCCTCTCGGAATTGAGAATCCAACACAGTCCCACTTGTTAACTGAGTCCATCTAAGACAGCTTCTCCGGACCAGCTGTTTTACATCTCACTGGCATCTCTGGCCACTTCCCAATATACCCACTTGTTGTCTCAAAGGGTTTTTCCTGGCAGCTGGAATCCTCTCTGCAAGCTGCCCCTTCCTTGACCCTCACTTCTCTCCAAAGCCAGGTCTGAAAGTTCTTTCTCCTTGAAGGAAGTGTTCCCCTAAGGAGCCTTATTCCACACTTATCTGACCTGTCTTCATTCGTCATGGTCCCTTATCTTGCCCTCACTGGTAATATCTATGTGGCACGGCCTCTTTTGCTTTTGTGCCCTCACCACATAGTATGATATGCTGTACCCAGTAGGTGTTCAAATGAATGTTTGCCGACTTGACTTTTCTTCTTGAAGAAATATGCCTTGGTTACTTCAGAGCTTTCCCACTGAACTATGAGAAAGCTTGTTTTGCTTTTTAAAACAAGCTGTTAATTAACTGTCCATGTGCTAAGAACTGGAAACCAGCAGTTAGTGGTAGCCTTGTAGTAAAATTCACTGTTTTGTCTGCTCAGCCCCAATCTACCCATTCCCTTAATTTTTTCATTAAACAGAGCCATTTGATGGTCTCCACAGAAGCGGCCCTTTATATAATGTGACCCTGTGGCCAGAGACGAGGGGTTCGGGGGTAGACAACTAACAAGTATAAGTCAACCGGATCGTGACCAAACTGTACCTTGGATTTTCTGACTCAAAGTTTGAGGCTCAAAATAATCCATCCTGCACAATTTTTAAAATACTATTCCTTCCCAGATTCTGTTCCAATTGTGTAGTGTTAATTACTGAATGTTTAAAGTTCTTGGTACTGTACAGTGTAAAATCTAAGTGTATAAATCTAATGAAATATGCTTACTGTGGCCTCATTGAGGGCAGCAGGACTATATAACTCTTTTTAGAATATAATTCAGGCAAATAAAGGTATTAAGTTATCCTAGTGCAATGGAAGATTTATTATCTAAACTTGGAAAACTCAGGAAATACCAGAGACGGATTCCAGGAGAGATATTTCTAGAACAGAAAGTAGAAGAGACCTAATGCATGTCAGTGCTGGGTCCACTGGCTGCCTGGCACAGTAATCCTGTGGATTAAGCATGGGATCGTGTTGCAGAGACTCTAGCCCTATACCTTGCACAAAGGAGACCCACATTTAATGAATCACTGTTGAATGGGTTTCAAAGGAGTAAAATAATTTTATATTTTTAAAAGCATTTATCCTGAGGTCACTGACCAATAAAACTACATTATCTCTGTTACAAAAGGAGGCATGGAGAAAAAAAGCGAGGAACTGACTAGTGTCTCATAACATGTCCATCGCAGATCTAGGACTGAATTCAAGATTTACTTACTCCAGAGATCAGACTCCAATTTTGAAGTCACAGTGTTCATGCACCACTGGCTTATTTCATGAGATGAAGAAATTACAAGCAGAATAGAGGGCATCCAAAAATCCCTTTAAAAAAAAGTCACATTAAAAAAAAAAACCTCACACAAAATAATTGGTAGGCAAGGAAGGGTCCTCAAGTCCAGCCCTATTCATTTCTGGCACTGACAGTTAGGCCAGGCTCATTTTCAAAGCTGTCTCAGGAGGACTTATATCTATTCTGGGCTCCAAGTCCTGAAGTTCTAATCCAGAGGAAGAGGATTCCTTTAATCCTTTTCTGTTCTTATCTGGCCTTACATCTAATTTCAGAGCAAAACTACTTTCCAAATAGAGTAGTCTCTACCTTCCATCAAGGCTATAGCTGATGATTTGGTTTTTGTCTGGAGATAGAATCTGTGTTTAGAGGTCAGTTTTATTTGTTTCTATGAACATATAACCATTTTTCAATGTGCATCATTCTGCTTTGGCCATCCTCTACTTTTCTCTCCTTCCTAATCTGATATCACACATGCTCATGTGCACTAGGGATGACTGTGGTTGGGTTTCTTCCTTCTGAAGAGTCTTTGTTAACTCCTATACCTGTCATTTGCAGCCTAGCAAACAGCATATTAAAAAGCAGAGACATTACTTTGCCAACAATGGTCCATCTAGTCAAGGCTATGGTTTTTCCAGTAGTCATGTATGTATGTGAGAGTTGGACCATAAAGAAAGCTGAGTACCGAAGAATCATGTTTTTGAAATGTGGTGTTGAAGACTCTTGAGAGTCCCTTGGACTGTAAGGAGACCAAATCAGTCAATCCTAAAGGAAAGCAGTCCTGAATATTCATTGGAACGACTGATGCTGAAGCTGAAACTCCAGTCCTTTGGTTACCTGATGTGAAGAACTGACTCATTTGAAAAGGCCCTGATGCTGGGAAAGATTGAAGGTGGGAGGAGAAGGGGATGGCAGAGGATGAGATGGTTGGATGGCATCACTGACTCAATGGACATGAATTTGGGTAAACTCCAGTTGTTGGTGATGGACAAGGAGGACTGGCGTGCTGCAGTCCATGGGGTCACAAAGAGTCGGACATGACTGAGCGACTGAACTGACTGAACTGAATTGAATCCTCCCCATCTCTCCACTTTTCTGCTTTCTTCAGAGTGAATTTACCTTCCATGACTAATGCAATCCATAAGCAGTCTTCATGCTGATTCCACAGATTTTAATTTTCTAACATTTCCCTTTAGACTCTTAACATATTCTTTTTAAAAAGAAAATCCCTTTCTCGGAGTTAGTCAAAGGCTCCACCTGGCCTCCTGTGTGAGCCCAATAGGGAACTTGTGCCTCAAGAAGTACATGGCCATCCTCAGATTTGGCCTGCACAGATGAAGTAAGGCAGAAGGTTCTAAGAGTACATTTCCACTGACGTGTACCAGGAACACCGTGTGCTGAGCAGCTTGCAAGAGGTGGTGAATGAGACAAGGATTAGTTGAGTAAGGCCTCTGCTCTCATGTCCTCAAGTCCTTAGCAGGATTTTCAAGGCTAAAATACACAGAAGACAGCACAATGTATCCAAAGGGGTGTAGGCTTTGGGGAACTGGATATATAAGACTTCAGATCAGCTACTTAACCTCATTTTTCCCCAGTTATGGAAAGAGATGATACCTTCGTTATAGGGGTTCTTATGAGAATTTACTAGTATGAGTGGTATATACTAGGCATTCAACATTTGGTGATTGATTATTTATTGTTTCCTAATATAATAGCAGTGTTTACTATTAGGGCCTCAGTGTCAGCAATGCAAAATCTGAAACCACTTCTGTTGTAGAAAAGCCTTCACAGAGAGGCCTCTAGTTCAAAGGAGACAGAAACTGCTCCAGCCTCTTTGGTAAGCTTGACTTTGGGGCCAGGCATATAAAACATTTTTGTACTCCTAAGGAAAGGGCCCATTTTTACCAGGAGGTGATGAAGAACTCTTTGGAGAGCTCACTCTGGGAAGTGTTGTCTGTTACTCAGGACAGGACATTGAGTTTGCTACCTTCCATTCTAGAGTCACAAGTGAAATGGGGTGAGAGCAAGTTTCCTGCTTGACTCCTGCTCTTAGGATAGGTGATGGAAACCACAAGGGGTCTACACTGCTCAGCCCCTGTTTACCCATTTCCTCACTTCTTTACAAAGGTTACGGTCACATAGGTCATGGCCTAAATCCAAAAAAAAAAAACTTTAACTGCTAAAGAGACTAGGCTTTCACTGAACATGCTGCCTGTATAGATGAGGAGCTGAGGGTAAAAACCACCAGCACCAGTGGACAGACCTTGGAGATGGTCTCTGATTTAATCATCCCTGAAGAAGCATATCTAATGAGATTATTAATATATTTCTTCTTTTTTTATACAGCATGGAGGAAAAGTTATGACCAACGTAGGTAGTATACTAAAAAGCAGAGATATTACTTTGCCAATAAAGGTCCATCTAGTCAAGGGTATGGTTTTTCCAGTAGTCATGTATGGATGTGAGAGTTGGACTATAAAGAAAGCTGAGCGCTGAAGAATTGATGCTTTTGAACTGTGGTGTTGGAGAAGACTCTTGAGAGTTCTTTGGACTGCAAGGAGATCCGACCAGTGTATAGATCAGCTACTTAACCTCATTTTTCCCCAGTTATGGAAAGAGATGATACCTTCGTTATAGGGGTTCTTATGAGAATTTACTAGTATGAGTGGTATATACTAGGCATTCAACATTTGGTGATTGATTATTTATTGTTTCCTAATATAATAGCAGTGTTTACTATTAGGGCCTCAGTGTCAGCAATGCAAAATCTGAAACCACTTCTGTTGTAGAAAAGCCTTCACAGAGAGGCCTCTAGTTCAAAGGAGACAGAAACTGCTCCAGCCTCTTTGGTAAGCTTGACTTTGGGGCCAGGCATAAAAACATTTTTGTACTCCTAAGGAAAGGGCCCATTTTTACCAGGAGGTGATGAAGAACTCTTTGGAGAGCTCACTCTGGGAAGTGTTGTCTGTTACTCAGGACAGGACATTGAGTTTGCTACCTTCCATTCTAGAGTCACAAGTGAAATGGGGTGAGAGCAAGTTTCCTGCTTGACTCCTGCTCTTAGGATAGGTGATGGAAACCACAAGGGGTCTACACTGCTCAGCCCCTGTTTACCCATTTCCTCACTTCTTTACAAAGGTTACGGTCACATAGGTCATGGCCTAAATCCAAAAAAAAAAAACTTTAACTGCTAAAGAGACTAGGCTTTCACTGAACATGCTGCCTGTATAGATGAGGAGCTGAGGGTAAAAACCACCAGCACCAGTGGACAGACCTTGGAGATGGTCTCTGATTTAATCATCCCTGAAGAAGCATATCTAATGAGATTATTAATATATTTCTTCTTTTTTTATACAGCATGGAGGAAAAGTTATGACCAACGTAGGTAGTATACTAAAAAGCAGAGATATTACTTTGCCAATAAAGGTCCATCTAGTCAAGGGTATGGTTTTTCCAGTAGTCATGTATGGATGTGAGAGTTGGACTATAAAGAAAGCTGAGCGCTGAAGAATTGATGCTTTTGAACTGTGGTGTTGGAGAAGACTCTTGAGAGTTCTTTGGACTGCAAGGAGATCCGACCAGTGTATCCTAAAGGAGATCAGTCCTGGGTGTTCATTGGAAGGACTAATGTTGAAGCTGAAACTCCAGTACTTTGGCCACCTCATGGGAAGAGTTGAGTCATTGGAAAAGACTCTGATGCTGGGAGGGATTGGGGGCAGGAGGAGAAAGGGATGACCGAGGATGAGATGGCTGGATGGCATCACCGACTTGATGGATGTGAGTCTGAGTGAACTCCGGGAGTTGGTGATGGACAGGGAGGCCTGGTGTGCTGCGATTTATGGGGTCACAAAGAGTCGGACACGACTGAACGACTGGACTGAACTGAACTGATAGAGATTAATGCACATACAAGTCATTGATAATGTGTACAATTCAATGGCTTTTAGAGTCATATGTCCATCAACACCATCAATTTTAGAATATTTTCACTACCCTAAAAAGAAATCTTGTACTCCTCACTCCGAACACTGCTCTCCCTTTCACCCCAGCCCAGGAAATCACTAATCTACTTTCTGACTCTATAGATTTGCCTATTCTGGATATTTCATATAAGCAGAGTAATACAATATACCATCCTTTGTGACTGGCTTCTTTCATTGAGCACTACTTTATTTCTTGAAGTCAGAGATACTGTCAAAGTTTGTCAAAAGGGAAATTGCTAAATAGAGCAGAGTGCAGCCATCCTGTAGATTACTGCAGCACTTTACAACATTAGATAGGTCTATCATATTAATGTTTTGTGCTTGTGTGCTCAGTTGTGTCTGGCTTTTTGCGACCCCATGGTCCCCACAGACTGTATCCCATCAGGTTCTTCTGTCCACAGGACTTTTTGAACAAGAATACCGGAATGGGTTGCCATTTCCTTTTCAAGGGGATCTTCCTGACCCAGAGATCGAACTTGCGTCTCCTGTGTCTCTTGCATTGCAGGTAGATTCTTTACCATCTGCGCCATTGAGGAAGCCCCCCATTATATTATAAAGGTCTCCACATATGAACATACATATGAAATTTGTAAAAATACACAACAAAATGGTAAAAGTGGAAACCTCTAAGGAGAAAGAGATGGGAATAAGACTGGGGATGGGATAAAAAGAAAGGTCCTCTTATGTGGAATATATTTTTTTCAAGAATAGCTTATTCATGCATTACTTTTTTTATAATTAAGAGTTAATTAAAAAAGAGAACATTAGATTTCTAGTTTCTGATTCCACATGTAATGAGCTGGGAAGTTGCCATCCCATCCTAACAATAAGTAAAAAGCTGAGCAGGCCGAGAAATCAACTCTTCTTGGGTCCATAAGGGAGCGAAGGACACAGGGCACACTGCTGCTTCCAAGACTAGAGAGTCAGATGGCAAATAATGCCATTATCATTAACCAGAGAGGAGACCTGGGAGTGGAAACCATCTTGGGAACCAGAGGCCAGGCAGGGAAACCAGAACTGTGACTGACTCTGAGTTAAAAACTCCAGAGGGACTCAGTCATGCCCACTGGCTCCAATATTGAGATATACCACCAGGATCTCAACCAGGTTCCCACAGTAAATGCTAGAGAAAAATCCCTCAGGTTTTCAGCAGAAAGTGGAGAAAAGGAAGCATATTGAAATACAGCAGAGTACTCTTATTCTTAACAAGGTCTACTCTCAGGGGAAACTAGTTAACCAGAGCCTTATCTACTGACATATTATCAGAGTCTAAATGACCTAAAGGTTGGGAAGGGAAATACCCAACCTCAGAACATTCTGGACATCCTGTCCCACCTAAGGGGAGGGAAAAAAAATTGAGAAACACCTTGAAGTTTGCAGTCCAGAAACACACACTCACTGAAAGGGCGACCTTGAAGTTTGCAGTCCAGAAACACACACTCACTGAAAGGGCGAGGCCTAATCATGAGACTATAGAACATTTCCCCTCTCCGACATCTCCCACCACATTGCTAAAGGCCTATATATAGCAGTTCCTCTCGGTTCACCATGTCCAGCTATCAGTAAAACATTAAAAAGCATACCAAAAAGCAAAAAATACAATTTGAAGAGACTGAGTAAGCATCAGAATAAGACCTGGCAGGGATGTTGGAAATTATTAGACCAGGAATTTCAAACAACTGTGATCAGTGGATAAAGTAAGGAGGGCTCTAATGGATAAAGAAGATAGCATGCAAGAATAGACAGCAATGTAAGTAGAGAGATTTTCCAAGAAATCCTAAAAAAGAGCCATAAAGAAATGATAAGGATCAAAAATACTGTAACAAGAAATGAAGAATGCCACTGATGGGCTTGCTGATAGACTGGACCCAGCCGAGGAAAGAATCTCTGAGCTAGAGGATATGTCAACAGAATCCTCAAAAATAGAAAAGCAAAGAGAATAAAAACTGAAAAAGAGAAGTTAGAAATGAGAGAGAGAGAAAGAGAAGTGGAAGTTTTCCTTGGACAGACCTAGAAGGAATCTGAACAGGAAGTCATAGGTGCCCTGATGCATCCTGGAGAACTTGGAACCATTCTGACATCACAGACCTGCTCAACTGGCCCAAAGTGTAGATAAGATTCAGACCCAGAGAAAAGCCCAGAAAGAGATGCTTTCCTTTGAGCATGGGAGTAAGGAACAAGGTCTACTTCAACCTCAGGACATTCCCAAGTTGCCCTCAGTTTTCTATAAGTTAAATGGAAGTGATAGTCTGGGGACTGTGAGCATTGAGAGAAATTACCAGGAAATGAAAGGGCGGCAGGAACTCATTGCCCAGGGTGATTACATAGAAACCAGGATCCAATTTCTAGAACCTTGGGAACTACCTCGACCTCAGAAGTCTCCGGAGATTAGTGGAATAACTCTAAAAACCAAAAGAGAAAAGGTACTTTTTTCTTTTAAACTATTTTCTGTGATAGGGAAGAAAGAATCTGGGTGAGTTAGATCTGTAGCTAGTTGTAGGGGAGGACCTCCAAGAAAACAGGCTGAGCAGCCTTGACAAGGAAAAGACATCCGATAGAACCTTGGGCTTAGGCAAATAATTATAGATCATGAAAAGAATTTAGGTTCATTGTCAAAAAACTCTCCTGTTGCTTAAGGCCTAAGTATCACTGAATTTGCTTATGTAATAACCATAGAAAGAAAAGAATGTCCGCTATCACCCTATGTGTGGACAGAACACAGATCACTACCTAACTGGGGTGGTCCATGGTAAGTCTTAAGCAAAAGAGAGCCGAGTTGGAGTGTCACATTAAAACAGAGATGCAAGAACTACTATATTCTGACAGACACCCAAATAGGTAAAATCATTTACCTGAAGCGAAATGGTGAATTTGCAGCCGCAGCAGTCATAGTAACATTGATGGCAAATTATTAATTATCCTTATATAACAATGTTAATATTTCAATAAAATATTATAGTATATTAAATATAGTATATAATAGTTGACCTCTGAACAATGCAGGGGTTAGGAGCACCAATCCTTCATGCAGTCAAAAATGCACATATAACAACATGGCTGGCCTGCCTTATATGCGGTTTGTCCATGTGTGATTCTGCGTCTGCAGATTTAACCAACTTTGTATCAGGCATGTAGTACTGTTGTACTTGGGCTTCCCTGATGGCTCAGTGGAAAATAATCCACCTGCCAATGCAGGAGATGTAGGTTCGATCCTTGGGTCAGGTCGGGAAGATACCCTGGAGAAGGAGATGGCAACCCCACTCCAGTACTGCTTGGGAAATTCTATGGACAGAGGAGCCTGGTGGGCTACAGTCCATGGGTTCACAAAACAGTCAGACATGACTCAGTGACTAAACAACAACTGTTGTACTTATCATTGAAAAACCACATATAAGTGGATCCACATGGTTCAAACCTATGTTGCTCAAAGGTCATTATAATATATAATATAAATATTACATATAACAAGTCATAAATATTATAAATATATAATATATAAATGCAAGTTAATATTTATTACATATTTACCATGTGCCAAGCACTATGTCAAGCATTTAATATTCATTATTTCAATTAGTTCTCACAATTGCTTTATGATATAGATGCTATTATTATCTCCATTTCATGGATAAAGAGATTCTCAGAGAGTTTAAGTAATTTGATAGCTAGTAAGTTCGAAGAGCTAGTAAGAGGCTAGAACTACACCTCATATCTTCTGATTCCAGTCTAATATTCCTGCCATGCTATGGCCATGATGCCAATTTTTAACTTTTCTTGCCCTAGGCTTCCTACACTGGAGCCTTTAACTCCTTATAAGTTTTCAAACTGAATACAGGTAACTTAATCTTTTCTTATAATTTCTAACTGTATATTTGAGCTAAATTTATATGATAAAGACAAAGGTTATTTTAATAAATAATTTTCTGCTAGAATTCTGTTCAAACTGTGTAAACTTCCAGTTGGTATTTTCATATGCTGACACTTATAATCTAGGTGTTTGTTTCACTATTTAACTAAAACTTGAAATTTAATCTTGATTTACTAAGTGGAATGAAACTCCTGCTTCACTTTTCTACTGGAAAAATATAGGTAAAAGTGAAAAATGAGTTTAGAAATAATTTGAATATTATATACTAAGCTACAAAGTGAACAAATTATGACCTCATAGATAAAACTTAGAGTTGGTTAAAATAATGAAAAGTGTCATAAAAGAGCACAAATCACTAGGTAAACAATAAAATTATGGCATATGAGAAGGCAAATTACATTTACCAAAAGAAATAGTGTAGGTTGGGGGTGGGGGGATAAGTCTTTGAAGACTACTCACCCACAGAAGGAAGTCAACTGAAGACCACAGAGAAATAAAAAGCAACTCAATTTAGTTTAGTATTTTGTGTGTGTGAGAAACAGAAAATGTTTAACTCATCTGCTTTTTCAATTATGAACAGGAAACATAAAACTATAGTCAATAAGTACACCAAAAATTGTAATAAAATCTATTTCAGGCCCATGTTACAGCCAGTGAAAGAGGAAATGGAGAAGCAAAGAGGGAGGGAGTGCAGGGGGCAGAAAAGAGGACTCTCAGTGGGCCCTGGCCACCTCTGTGTCTGTGACCAGCAGACCTCCTTCCCCGAGTGCCCTCCTCAGGCTGTCCTAGTGCTCTGTTTCCTTGCTGCCTAACTGCTCAAGCTCTCACTTTGCTTCCCCTTCTTCCCTTTCCCCATGCTCTCCCTAACCCTCCCCCTCACTAAACTTGGAGATGATATTCAACGACTCCTTGTCTAACCAAAGCCCTTACTGTCTAGCATCTTTCTACTGAACAATCAATCGCTAATTCAGTTCAGTTCAGTTGCTCAGTCGTGTCTCACTCTTTGTGACTTCATGAACTGCAGCATGCCAGGCCTCCCTGTCCATCACCAGCTCCCAGAGTTTACCCAAACTCATGTCCATCGAGTTGGTGATGCCATCCAGCCATCTCATCCTCTGTCATCCCCTTCTCCTCCCACCTTCAATCTTTCACAGCATTTTTCACATGAGTCAATTCTTCATATCAATTGGCCAAAATATTGGAGTTTCAGCTTCAACATCAGACCTTCCAATGAACATCTAGGACTGATCTCCTTTAGGATGGACTGGTTGGATCTCCTTGCAGTCCAAGGAACTTTCAAGAGTTTTCTCCAACACCATAGTCCAAAAGCATCAATTCTTGAGCACTCAGCTTTCTTTATAATCCAACTCTCACATCCATACATGACTACGGGAAAAACCATAGCCTTGACTAGAAGGACCTCTCTTGACAAAGTAATGTCTCTGCTTTTTAATATTCTATCTAGGTTGGTCATAACTTTCCTTCCAAGGAGTAAGTGTCTTTTAATTTCATGGCTGCAATCACCATCTGCAGTGATTGGCCCTTCCTTTATTATTACTGGGGCTTCTCTGGTGGCTCAAATGGTAAAGAATCTGCCTGCAATGCAGGAGACCTGGGTTCAATCTCCAGGTCAGGAAGCTCTCCTGGAGAAGGGATTAGCTACTCACCCTAGTATTCTTGCCTAGAGAATTCCATGGACATAGGAGCCTGGCAGGCTATGGTCCATAGCATTGTAGAGTCAGACATGATCAAGCAACTAACAATTATTATTATTTTTTAATTATTAGAGTAACATACATTCACAAAGTTATTAAAAAAAACAAATGTTCATAATGAAGAGTACTATCTCTCTTGCCAAATATACTACCATTTTAAAATGACCAAATTTGAAAATTATCCCTGATTTTCTTGTAAAAGTGTTTAGTTCTTTAAAGCCCCACCCTCTTTTCCCTTTTTCCTTCTCCCGACAGGGTTAAATTGTATTTTCACTTCCTCTACTGTTCACCTCTGTAATTTTCAACAGGACATTTAAACAGATAAATTCTTTAGTTAGCAGCCAGGTACCGAAGAATTGATGCTTTCAAACTGCAGTGTTGGAGAAGACTCTTGAGCATCCCTTGGACTGCAAGATCAAACCAGTCAATCCAAAAGGAAATCAGTCCTGAATATTCATTGGAAGACTGATGCTGAAGCTGTAGCTCTAATACTTAGGCCACATGATTCGAAGAGCTGACTCATTGGAAAAGATCCTGATGCTGGGAAAGATTAGGGCAGGAGGAAAAGAGGGGACAGCAACTGAACAAAAACAACAATAATGCTTCCCAGGTGGTGCTAGAGGTAAAGAAACTGCCTGCCAGTGCATGAGAAATAAGAGACATGGTTCCATCCCTGGGTGGGGAAAATCCTTGGGAGGAGGGTATGGCAACTCATTCCAGTATTTTTGCCTGGAGAATCCCATGGATAGAGGAGTCTGGTGGGCTATAGTCCATAGAGTCACAAAGAGTTGGACACGACTGAATTGACTTACAATTTACACACACACAGTTACCTGTTGATACCCCACTGTCTTCATTATTTCACTGTATTCATCAACATGACTTTACTATTTCAAGCTCTTGCCCAGGAAGATACAACTTGAAAATAAGTTTATTGTTTGTTTCAGTATCTTTATGAACACCCATTTAAAGGAACATCAGACTGCTCAAAATTTCAATGTGTGTGTATTCAGTTGTATCTCACTCTTTGTGACCTCATGGACTGTAGCCCACAGGCTCTTCCGTCCTTGGGATTATCCTGGCAAGAATACTGGAGTGGGTTACCATTTCCTTCTCCAGGGGATCTTCCTGACCCAGAGATCTTACAAGTGTCTCCTGTGGCTCCTGCTTTGGCAGGTGGATTCTTTACCACTGAGCCACCTGGGAAAGTATCAGTTGATTGTTTACTCTCCAAGATACTATGAAACACTCCCCTCAAAACCCTTGCTTTGCTGTATCCACTAGTGCTAAACTATTATGTTATGATACTTACCCAAACCTCAGTGAGCCCCCACATCAAAAGACCTATTTTAAATCAGACTTCAACATCTTCATAAATATCCTGACTTTGTTCTCACCCTCTGAGATGCTGCTGAAACTTTGTAAAGGTATTTCTCTCATCTCAATAAACTCAGTTTTGCCTTATCAATAGGTTGAATTGGTGTTTGCCGTCAGCATTCATTAATTTTGGTATTCCCACTGAAATCCAATTGAGAACTCCTCATCATTAGGACTCAAGGCTCTCAATTCAAAAACTGCGCTTCCCAGACACCCTCAGCCTCCTGCTGGGGTCTCTTTGATATTAACACTTAAGTTTAAAAGTCCTGCATTTGGCCTGACTCTGATTCCTTTTTTATTTCACTTCTTTGAGCCCCTCAAATGTTGAGTTTACTTTGTGTCCCGAGAATATGAAAGCCCTTTTAAGAATCCTTTGATTATCTGATCAGATTGGAAAAGCTTTTATCCTTGATGAAAATTTGCCTTATTAGTAAAAACACTACTATTTGTTTCTGAATGCCCTTCCTTTTTTTTTTTTTTACTGTGCATCTTTAAGATGAAAGTTCAAAGAGAACAGGACAAAGACTCAGAGTCTGTTCTTCAAGCCGCCTCAAGGACTAAGAAGTTCAGGAAGTTTTGTTAGGAAAAGTTTTCAACCCTCTTAGGGTCCCTGGCTGAGTTTGCAAGTTAAACTGACAAATAGAGAATAACAGGAAAAAAGCAAATGAATATATTAATGTAAGTTTTTGCATGACACAGGAGCCTTCATAAAGAAATGAAGGCCCAAGGAAATGTTTAAAACATGAGTATTTTTATGTGAGGTTTGATGATGAGTGGATAATCATTGAGAAATGTGATTTCAAAGAGGATGAGATAAGTGTAGTAAAGAGGGAAGTTTAGCGAGGCTTGTTTGTTGAATTTTTCTTGGCTTCCCTGCCAAGGAGAGTGGGAAAGAGGTCAGTGTGACCTTTAGGCTTCTGCTACCGTCTCCACCTCCTTCACCTTATCATATTCAACATAACTAGGTGCCATATCTGGGGACAGTGTGTCCTGGACCCCAACTGTTTCTTCTTGACCAGGATGCTTTGGGTAAACTATGCTTCGTGTAAGTTTTCAAAACCTTGTAAGAAAATTTCTCACTCTTGCTATTTTGTCTGTGAGACTTTGATTCTGGGAGAGATCTTGTCCTCAACTCTGTTCCATGGGAACTGGAAATCCACCAGGTTTTCCAATGGCAATGGCCCAGCCATTTGGATGGGGACCCAGGTCATGGGGCGCACGATGACACTTAACAACCGTTTCCAGCCTCTCATGAGTTTGTCTCAGTCTAAATGTAACGATTCAGCCTTCCGGGCTATACTCCTGCTTCTTGAGCTTATTTTGTAAATGGCATAATTTCACCAGGATTCTTCCATTTTACTCTGCTTCTGTCTCTTCTTCACCCACTCTACTACTCTCCTGGCCAGCCAGAAATCCTCAAAGCTCCTTAACATTAAAGTCCTTTCAGAACAGAGAAAACCCCTGGCTTTTAGTTTCTGCTAAAAGAAACTTTTAGTTTCCCTAGCTGAGCGCCAAGTGAAAAAACACTTTTCAAATTCTAGACAAGATATAGTGAAATTTACAGAGGAATTTATAGAGTAGTTTTGGTTGTACATAATATAGGGTTCCCAAATCCACGCCCACTATTTAATTTGTCAGTGGAGACCTCAGTTGCAAACAATCAGATGGAGAAGGCAGAATGGGAAGACCCTGAGGGTGACTTAAAAGATCTAGAACTGCATTGGAAGCTCAGATTCAGTCCTGTAAGCAAAGAAAGGATGAGTCCATCTGAAACTTCCAGGATAAACTTTTCCACACCTTTAGACAGCATTCAGGGGTTGATCCTGAAGCAGAGGGTGACTCTAGCTCTCTTTTCACTTTTTGTGAATGGCCTTAAGCCAGAAATAGGGAACTTAATATATACACAAGCAAAATCTAGAATGGGAAAGAGTCCTGTTGCCAGATCATTAATACTTCACTGTGTATTAAAACAGTCTGAGAACAAAAATAGAGTAAGATTTGCCAAGGCAATATACTCTATTATCTCCATTACTACAGTAAGCAATTCACTCATCCTTACCACATTAACAGGTTATTTTGGTGGTATTTGCAAGACACTCAACTCTACTTCAGAGAAGGTGATGGCACCCCACTCCAGTACTCTTGCCTGGAAATCCCATGGATGGAGGAGCCTTGTAGGCTACAGTCCATAGCGTCGCGAAGAGTCAGACACGACTGAGCGATTTCACTTTCACTTTTCACTTTCATGCATTGGAGAAGGAAATGGCCACCCACTCCAGTGTTCTTGGGGAGCCTGATGGCCTGCCGTCTATGGGGTCACACAGAGTCGGACACAACTGAAGCGACTTAGCAGCAGCAGCAGCAGCAGCACCAACTCTACTTTGTAAGAGAAGGTCATTAGTTCTCTCATCTTTCTCTCCATCTCTCCTCTCACCTTCCACTTTCCAACTTTTATTGGTCATGCCTTTGTTTTACACATTTTTCCAAGGCTGATAATATTAACGGTCTTTTCTATAACCATGAATATCTTTTTATGTTATTAAAAATTTGAAAATCACCTGCTGAAAGTTATATCAACTCATAGTCTGCTCATATTTGAATATGACTTTCTCATATGGTTTTCTCCTTATCCTCACTCTTCCTCTCTAAATCAGAGTTTCTAAAAGGCCTTTCTTCAGTTTTTCCAAAAATCTCCAACATACTGCCTGTTTCATCAAATTGTCATTTTCTCCCCTGAAACCCTCCTCTTGGAGTCTTCCATCTTCCAATGGCTCTAATCTGGACCATCTGCTCTGTAAATTTGCTACACAACTGGTGCTTTTTGGATTTTCATGTCTGAAAAAGCTTTTGACAAAAGTGAACATCAAAACTTCAACAAAGTGAGTATAGAAGCAACATACATCAACATAATAAAGGCTGTATATGACAAACCCACACCTAAAATCATGCTCAACAGTGAAAACCTGAAAGCTTTTCCTCTAAAATCAAGAATAAGACAAGGATACCCACTCTCACCACTTTTATTCACCATTGTACTGAAAGTCCTAGCCACAGCAATCAGACAAAAGAAATAAAAGGCATCCAAATCAGATGGGAAAAAGTAAAACCATCGCTATTTGCAGATGATAAGATACTATATATGTAGAGTCCTAAAGATATCACTAAAAAAACCTCATCATGATTAGAACTAATAAATCCAGTAAAGTTTCAGGTACAAAATTAATATACAGACTCTGTTGCATTTCTATATACTAATAAACTATCAGAAAGAAAAGTGAAGATTCTAATCACATTTACAATTACATCAAAAAGAATAAAATATCTCAGAATAAATTTAACCAAGGAGGCAAAAAACTTGCACTGAAAAAATTATAAGACACTGAAGAAAGAAAATGAAGATGTCACAAATAAATGCTTCATGAACTGGAAGAACTAATATTGTCAAAGTGTTCATACTACCCAAAGCAATCTACACATATAGTGCAATCCCTATCAAAATACCCATAGCATGTTTCACCAAAGTATAACAAATAATCCTAAATTTTGTATTAAGTTATACACATTTTGGATTAGCAGCTTTATATTCTTTTTTCAGCTGTATAAATACTGAAACTACAAAAATGATAAAAGAAAAAAATGTACTTCGACCTGCCATTCTGCAGACAGAAACCTCCAAATATCTTGAGACATTCAATTTTTTAGGCCCTAAAGCCCCAAATATTGTATAGGTTTTTTAAAAAGATCTTGAATTCAAGCTTAGCACTCAAATAGATAATTCATGCTCTTTTGGTTATATAGCATTTCTACTCATACAAATAAGGGATTAATTTTACAGAGATACAAATGGCTATTTCATAAAATGATATACAATCTAATAAATTCAGATAGCTAAAACTTTCAATTGATTACACCATGAAAAGTTCACCTAATTTAGCGTTTGTGAAGAACAGAAACCTTAAGCTTCTGATCCTCAGAGCTAAGCTAAGCTAAGCTACTAAAACCTGAATGAAAGAACACTGGAACTGGAATCAGAGACCCAGTTCCAGAATCATCTTAGCCATGTGGCTTTAGGAAAGTCAAAACCTTTCTGAGACTCAGTTTCTTCATTTTTAAACAGAGATAAAGATCAAATGCCTACATGTCTGAAAGGATTTTAAGAGAGTGAGACAAAAACCCAGTTCAAATAACTGAGTTCAACTCAGTTCAAATTTATTTTGATATTATTAGAAAGTAAAGAGGAACTAAAAAGCCTCTTGATGAGGATGAAAGAAAAGAGTGAAAAAACTGGCTTAAACTCAGCATTCATAAAACTGAGATCATGGCATCCAGTCCCATCACTTCATGGCAAATAGATGGGGAAACAGTGGAAACAGTAACAGAGTTTATTTTCTTAGGCTCCAAAATCACTGCAGATGGTGACTGCAGCCATGAAATTAAAAGACACTTGCTCCTTGGAAGAAAAGCTATGACAAACCTACAGAGCATATTAAAAAGCAGAGACATCACTTTACTGACAAAGGTTTGTATAGTCAAAGTTATGGTTTTCCATTAGTGGTGTATGGATGTGAGACTTGGACCATAAAGAAGGCTCAGTGCCGAAGAATTGATGCTTTTGAACTGTGGTGCTGGAGAAGACTTTGGAGAGTCCCTTGGACTGCAAGGAGATCAAACCAGTTAATCCTAAAGGAAATTAACCCTGAATATTTGTGGAAGGACAGATGCTAAAGCTGAAGCTCCAATACTTTGGCCATCTGATGAGAACTGACTCATTGGAAAAGACCCTGATACTGGGAAGGATTGAGGGCAGGAGAAGAAGAGGGTGACAAAGAATGAGATGATTGGATGGCATCACTGACTCAATGGACATAAGCTTGGGCAACTCCAAAAGATAGTGAAGGATAGGGAAGCCTGGACTTCGTGACTGAACAAAGACATTCTTAGGAAGTTGCAGAGATAATATGGAGACTGGTCTCACACTGTTGTTGCTGTTCATTCACTCACTTGTTTCTGACTCTTTGCAACCCCATGGACTGCAGCACGCCAGGCTTCCCTCTTCTCCACTATCTCCTGGAGTTTCTAGAGTTTGCTTGGTCTCATGTTGTTCAGTCTCATGTAACCTTCACCAAATTTCCCTTAATGATTACACCTTAATGTAATGATAATACAACATCGAAACCAAGAATTTGACATAATGTAAAGTGTATGGCTATATGTCATTCATCCCAGTGTACACTAGTGCAACCACTACCAAAATTAAGAGATAGAATTATTCCACCATAAAGATCTCCCTCAAGCTAGCCCTTCATATTCACACACACTCCACAACCCTCACCATCTCTGATCCCCAGCAGCTATGAAACTCTTCTCCATCTCTATAATTTTGTTATTTTAAGAATGTTATATAAACAGAATTACAAATAAGGGACTAGATCTGACAGAGTGCCTGATGAACTATGGACAGAGGTTCGTGACATTGTACAGGAGACAGGAATCAAGACCATCCCCAAGAAAAAGAAATGCAAAAAAGCAAAATGGCTGTCTGAGGAGGCCTTACAAATAGCTGTGAAAAGAAGAAAAGGGAAAAGCAAAGGAGAAAAGGAAAGATATAAGCATCTGAATGCAGAGTTCCAAAGAATAGCAAGGAGAGATAAGAAAGCCTTCCTCAGTGATCAATGCAGAGAAATGGAAGAAAACAATAGAACGGGAAAGACTAGAGATCTCTTCAAGAAAATTAGAGATACCAAGGGAATATTTCATGCAAATGGGCTCAATAAAGGACAGAAATGGTAGGGACCTAACAGAAACAGAAGATATTAAGAAGAGGTGGCAAGAATACACAGAAGAACTATACAAAAAAGATCTTCACGACCCAGATAATCATGATGGTGTGATCACTCACCTAGAGCCAGACATCCTGGAATGTGAAGTCAAGTGAGCCTTAGGAAGCATCACTATGAACAAAGCTAGTGGAGGTGATGGAATTCCAGTTGAGCTATTTCAAATCCTAAAAGATGATGCTGTGAAAGTGCTGCATTCAATATGCCAGCAAATCTGGAAAACTCAGCAGTGGCCACAGGACTGGAAAAGGTCAGTTTTCATTCCAATTCCAAAGAAAGGCAATGCCAAAGAATGCTCAAACTACTGCACAATTGCACTCATCTCACACACTAGTAAAGGAATGCTCAAAATTCTCCAAGCCAGACTTCAGCAATATGTGAACCATGAACTTCCAGATGTTCAACTCGTTTTAGAAAAGGCAGAGGAACCAGAGATCAAACTGCCAACATCTGCTGGATCATCAAGAAAGCAAGAGAGTTCCAGAAAAAAGATCTATTTCTGCTTTATTGACTGTGCCAAAGCCTTTGACTGTGTGGATCACAGTAAACTGTGGAAAATTCTGAGAGAGATGGGAATACCAGACCACCTGACCTGCCTCTTGAAAAAGCTGTATGCAGGTCAGGAAGCAACAGTTAGAACTGGACATGGAACAACAGACTGGTTCCAAATAGGGAAAGGAGTACATCAAGGCTGTATATTGCCACCCTGCTTATTTAGCTTATATTCAGAATACATAATGAGAAACGCTGGCTGGAGGAAGCAGAAGCTGGAATCAAGATTGCCGAGAGAAGTATCAATAACATCAGATATGCAGATGACACCACCTGTATGGCAGAAAGTGAAGAATTTAAGAGCCTCTTGATGAAGGTGAAAGAGGAGAGTGAAAAACTTGGCTTAAAGCTCAACATTCAGAAATTAAGATCATGGCATCCGGTCCCATTACTTCATGGCAAATAGGTGGGGAAACACTGGAAACAGTGGCTGACTTTATTTTTCTGGGCTCCAAAATCACTGCAGATGGTGATTGCAGCCATGAAATTAAAAGACGCTTACTCCTTGGAAGGAAAATTATGACCAACCTATACAACATATTAAAAAGCAGAGACATCACTTTGTCAACAAAGGTCTGTCTAGTCAAGGCTATGGTTTTTCCAGTGGTCATGTATGGATGTGAGAGTTGAACTATAAAGAAAGCTGAGCACCAAAGAATTTATGCTTTTGAACTGTGGTGTTGGAGAAGACTCTTGAGAGTCCCTTGGACTGCAAGGAGATACAACCAGTCCATTCTAAAGGAAATCAATCCTGAATATTCATTGGAAGGACTGATGCTGAAGCTGAAACTCCAATGCTTTGGCCATCTGATGCAAAGAACTGACTCATTGGAAAAGATCCTGGTGCTGGAAAAGATTGAGGGCAGGAGGAGAAGGGATGACAGAGGATGAGATGGTTGGATGGCATCACTGACTCAATGGACATGGGTTTGGGTGGACTCCGGGAGTTGGTGATGGACAAGGAAGCCTGGCATGCTGCAGTTCATGGGGTCACCAAGAGTTGGACACGGCTGAGTGACTGAACTGAACTGAACTGACAGATAATATGTGATTTGACCTCTTGATACTGGCTTTTCTCACTCATCATATCACCTTTGAAATCCATCCAAGTTGTTGGATGCATTTATTTTTATTGATGAGTAGTATTCCACGGTATGGCTGTACCACAGTTTAACCATTCACCTATTGGGAGACATTGTGGTTGTTAACAGATTCTTAACTATTACTAATGAACTTGCCATGAATAACAGTATGTAAGTTTTTTTGTGGACATAAGTTTTCATTTTTTTGAGATAGATGCTTAGGAGTATTATTGCATGGGTTGCATGGGAAATGCATATTTAGTTTTCAAGAAATTAGCAAGATTTTTTTCCAGAGTGGCTATACCAATTCACAGCAAGATGAGAGAGATTCAGGTTCTCTGCACCCTCAGCAGCAATATAAAGCATTTAAGACTGTAAAAGTCAGACAACTCTAAAGGAGGTTGTTACTAGTCATAGAACTGCAGAAATGCCCATTTTCTCCCTCTTCTAAGCCTCTGAAAATCTAAGTATTGGACCATTCTCTTAGACTGACCAACAGGAAAAACAAAATGACAGGAGAATGTGTGGTTGTGTGGAAGCCAGGCAGATAATGCCCAGAGTCAAAATGAGGGAAACACAGTGTCCTCTAGTCTAGAGGTGGAATGTCAATGTCACAGTATAAGAAGAACATGTGGGATGAATGATATTATGGTAATTTAGAAAATAATAAGGCATAAGCATACATCTAGGGTTTAGTTGAGTGAATTTTCATTGATCTAAATCCATGTGAGAGAAGCTCTATTTCTGAGAAAAAGCAGCTCTCCTCTTCTCGACTGTTTAGTTTTGCTGTGGTTGGGAGCTTCAAGGGTTAGAGAAGCAGCCCTTCGATGGAATTGATGGTATTACTTCTAATAATGGCTGAATAGGCCCTTCAGCCTAAAACAGCTTTCTGAAAAAAGGAATTCTCAGGGCAGGGTGTATTAGCTTCCCTAACCCTGTTCTCAGAGGAATCAAGCAGTGTAAAAGTTTTGTGTGTCAAGTTATAGACAATTAGAATTAATAGGACCTCTTAAACCTGAAAGATAGAGATGGGGAACAATTATAAAGTGCCACTTATCCCAAATCATTCTTGTGTATAGAGCTGAGCAGAAAGAAAATATTTGAGTAAGAATTCAAGTTTGTGAAGGTCCTACTTAAGTGAGCTTGACTACAAAATCTTGGGGGACACATATACACCCATGGCTGATTCATGTGAATGTATGGCAAAAACCACTACAGTATTGTAAAGTAATTAGCCTCCAATTAAAATAAATTAATTAATTTACAAAAAAATACAAAATCAATTAATGTAATCTATCAATAATACAGTGATTTCCCATTAACTGAATGTTGCCCATTTGAGGTACTCAGTAAAACACTGGGGATAAATTAGTTTTAAAATTACTTCAATATCAAATTGAAGAACACAAGAAGAAAGCAAAACAGGTCTGAACTCTCATGGGAGAATATCTTATTTCTGCTCGTCTACCGCCTCCCACCCCACATGTGTACTTTGCCACCTGTGAAGTTCCCAACCACAGTTTGATGTCACCTCCTGTACAGTTCCTCTCTACCCATAAAAGGCTAGTTACCCACTCCCTGATGCTCCTACAGCTTTCTGTACATTCTTACATTGCAGCACTAACCATATTGAATTATAATAAGTTGTCTGTGTGTCTGTCTTTGCCACCAGACTGAGAGATTTTTGCGGGAAGAAAAGATAACATTCATCTTTGTGATCTGCTACTTAGCAGAGTGCCTGGACTATAAGGGGAACTGAATGAATGAAGAATTTTTTAAAAAAGAAAAGTAAAAAGGGCAGGAAGGTAGGCAGGTAAGAAAGAGAATGGATGGGTGGTTGATGGGATATTTTAGTTGTTCAGACAAATTTTAGATCTCTAACATATGAGTACATTATAAGACATCTCTAGGATTCTTAATGATTCAGGGTATTGGGTCAATTGGTTTTGCTTTTCCTTGTATATATTTATGTTATATTTCATACACCTTTCCAATGAAAAATAGGTAAACCTAGACAATATGCCTTTACTATGTCAAATGCTGTTATACAGTATTGTTACAATTGTTTGCTTATTATTTTCTCCTTTCATGTTCTAGCTAATTTTTTATACTAAAATATTTTCAACATTTAAAAACAAAATGTGTGTCGGGTGCCCAAACAGCCCAACATCTGGTTCTAGGTAGTTTGTAAGAGTTCGTCTCTTGCCACACAGATGGCCAGTAGGCATATGAAAAGATATTCAATATCACTAATTATTGTGGTGGTGGTGATTTAGTCACTAGGCAGTGTCCAACTCTTGTGACCTCATGGACTGTAGCCTGCCAGACTCCTCTGTCCATGGGATTTCCCAGATAAGAAAACTGGAGTGGGTTGCCATTTCCTTCTCCAGGGGATCTTCTTCACCCAGGGATACAGCTGTGTCTTCTGCATTGCAGGTGAATTCTTTACTGCTGAGCCACCAGGAAAGCTCTCACTGCTGCTGTTGCTGCTGCTAAGTCGCTTCAGTCGTGTCCGACTCTGTGCGACCCCATAGACGGCAGCCCACCAGGCTCCCCTGTCCCTGGGATTCTCCAGGCAAGAACACTGGAGTGGGTGGCCATTTCCTTCTCCAATGCAGGAAAGTGAAAAGTAAGAGTGAAGTCGCTCAGTCGTGCCCGACTCTTCACAACCCCATGGACTGCAGCCCTCCAGACTCCTCCATCTATGGGATTCTCCAGGCAAGAGTACTGGAGTGGGGTGCCATTGCCTTCTCCAAGCTCTCACTAAGTATTAAGAAATGCAAAATAAAATTACAGTGAGGTATCATCTCACAGGGCTTCCCTGGTAGCTCAGCTGGTAAAGAATCCACCTGTAATACGGAGACCTGGTTCGATTCCTGGGTCAGGAAGATTCCCTGGAGAGGGGATAGGCTGTCCACTCCAGTATTCTTGGGCTTCCTTGGTGGCTCAGTTGGTAAAGAATCTGCCTGCAATGTGGGAAACCTGGGTTCGATCCTTGGGTTGAGAAGATCCTCTGGAGGAGAGTATGGCAACCCACTCCAGTATTTTTGCCCAGAGAATTCCCAAGGACAGAAGAGCCTGGCTGGCTGTAGTCCATAGGGTCACAAAGAGGCAGACACAACTGAGCGACTAAGCACAGCACAAACACAGCAACATCTCATACTGGTCAGAATGACCATCACTAAAAAGTCTAAAAATAACAGATGATGGAGAGGACGTGGAGAAAAAGGAACTCTCCTACAGTGCTGGTGGGAATGTAAGTTGGTACAGTACTATGAAAAACAGTATAGGGGTTCCTCAGGGTACTAAAAATAGAATTACCATATAATTCAGAATCCAGTCCCATCACTTCATGGCAAATAGATGGGGAAAAAGTGGAAACAGTGGCAGATTTTATTTTGGGGGGCTCCAAAATCACTGCAGACAGTGACTGCAGCCATGAAATTAAAAAATACTTGCTCCTTGGAAGTAAAGTTATGACAAACCTAGACAGTGTATTAAAAAGCAGAGATATCACTTTGCCAACAAAAGTCTGTATAATCAAAGCTATGGTCTTTCCAATAGTCATGTACTGATGGGAGAGTTGGACCAGAAAGAAGGCTGAGTGCTGAAGAACTGATGCTTTTGAACTGTGGTGCTGGAGAAGACTCTTGTCCCTTGGATAGCAAGAAGATCAAACCAGTCAATCCTAAAGGAAATCAACTCTGAATATTCATTGGAAGGACTGATGCTGAAGCTCCAATACTTTGGCCACCTGATGCAAAGAGCCAATTCATCGGAAAAGACCCTGATCCTGGGAAAGACTGAGGGCAAGAGGAGAAGGGGGTGACAGAGGATGAGATGGTTGGATGGCATCACTAACTCAGTGGACATGAGTTAGACAAACTCAGGGAGATGGTGAAGGACAAGGAAGCCTGACGTGCTGCAGTTCATGGGGTCACAAATAGTCTGATATGATTAGCAACTACACAACAACAATAATCCAGCAATATCACTCCTGAGAATATACTCAGACAAAATGATAATTCAAAAAGGTACATGCACCCCTATGTTCAGACCAGCACTGTTCACAACAGCCAAAACATGGAAATGTCTGTTCACAGATAGTGGAAAAAGAAGATGTGATACATACATACAATTAAATGTCACTCAGCCGTAGGAAAGAATGAAGTAATGCCACCTGCAGCAACATGGATGCAACTAGATTATCATACTAAGTGAAGTCAGAAAGAGAAAGACAAATACCATATGATGTCACTTATTCATGGAATCTAAAATATGATACAAATGAACCTATCTACGAAATAGAAACAGACTCACACATAGAGGACAGACTTATGATTGCCAAGGGGGGAGTGAGGTAAGGGAGGGAAGGACTGAGAGTCTGTGATTAGCGATGTAAACTATTATATATAGGATGGATAAACAAGGTCCTATTATATAGCACGTGGAACTATATTCAATATCTTGTGATAAAACATAATAGAAAAGAATATTCAAAATGTCTATATGTGCATAAGTGAGTTATTCTGCTTTACTGCAGAAATGGGCACAGCAGTATAAATCAACTACACTTTGATAAAAACTAAAATTTAAAAAGTCAAGTCTTTTCTTCTTAATGAACAAAATCAATTTTTACCTTGGAAAACCCATTTTAGCTCTTACAACTTAATGTGGGCTTTAGAATCTCCATGAGCTTAAAAGTTTGCTAAAAGTTAACTGTTTAATTTCAGTGCTAGGCTTATTTAACATATTTACAGCACCTTTAGACTTAAGGGATACAATTTTTTACTCTTAGATTTACATATTTTATTTGCAGTAACTATAGTTGTTATTAATAGAATACATAAGCCATCACTTTCCATGAATACAATTACTACAGACTTAGGCAGCAACATCAGTGCATTCCAGTGTAGGGTAGTGGGAGCAGTCTGCCCTGGTACAGGCATGGACTGGGGTACATTATGTGTAGAGATTTCAAAAACAGTAATAAAACCGACTAAAGGTTGGTCTGCTTTTTATTATCACCATGTGCCAACAATTCTAAACACTGCCAGTGATAAAGTACTCCTCCCTGAAAAAGTCTTTTGTTGGCCTAACTTTGAGACAACCACAATGGTTACCGGTTACCCCCTGAGTTTCAATAATGTATATATAAGCTTCAAGTTAGCACAATTTAATAATTTAACTGTTAGTAAATATTGTATTCTACATGGAAGTTATTCTGAGGGCTGTCAGTTATTCAGCAGGTCTCCTACACACGTGCAGTTGGTTACACATGTTCTTTTTGAGAATGAGCTCGGAACAGTGTGAGCTGTTCAGAATTGTGTTAACTCTCTTTCAGCCAGCACTTCACATCTCCAACCCTGTGAGGCTACATATCCTACACTTAAACTGGGGATTCTAAATAAACGTGATTGCACAGTGATATTAAAGATGAGAAAACAGAGCTAGAGTTATTTTAATACTGTTATTTTATATGACCACTTGGAGATTTTTGTTTAGAATTTAAACAGTAAAACAGAATACAAGCTGTAAGGTGTACTCTCCCTGTTTGATAAATGCAAATTTTAATTTACACTAAAATCTTTTCTGAATTTGAAAAATCTATATAAATAGAAGTGTCTTTAAAATAAAAACATATTCACTTGTCTACACGGTCAACTGTTTTAATACTAAAAAAAGCACCAAGAAAATAATGCTATTACTGATTATCACAACAAATAGCTGTCACATTGAGGAATGAGTATTCTAAAAATGGTCCTCCTCTAGGAGCCAAAGCACAGAGAGCACAGCCCTGTGTGATTTGGCTGACTGCAAGGGCAAGCCCAGGCAGTGTTTGAACCAAGAGAGGTCGGTGGTGCCAGTTCACCACTAGCTCCACAGGCATGTCCTTTTCCAGACTCTGTTCCTTCCCACTCCTCTCCCAATTTTTACCAAATCCAAGATTCCTTTCCTGAAATTTCACTCTCAGCACTCAGTTAACATATTCTTTTACAGCATGACTCTCTCTAATGAATACTTACATTTTATGGGAACACTTAAAAAAATAGCTTTATTGAGATATAATTCACACATGACAAAATTTAAAACATACCATCCTAGTTTTAGTATATTCACAGAGTTTTGCAATCATTACTACAATTTTAGACCATTTTCATCACCCCAAATAAGAAACCCCATGACCATTGGTAGTCGGTTCTCATTCATCCCAATTCATCATCTTCCTCTCACCTGTTAGCTCCAGGTAATCACTACTTCCTGTGTCTATAAATTTACCTATTCTGGACATTTCATGGAAGTGCAATGATAAAATATGTGATCTTTTGTGGCTGGCTTATTTTACTTAGCATAATGTTTTCAAGTTTCATCCATGTTGTAGCATATGCAATAATTAATTCCTTTCATTGCCAAATAATATTCCACTGCATGGACATATCACATTTTATTTATCCATTCAAATGCTGATGGGCATTGGACTTGTTTCTACTTGTTAGCTATTGTGAATAACACTGCTATGGACATCCACGCACAAGCTTTTGTTTGGACACATGTCTTTAATTCTCTTGGGTAGATTCCTAGGAGTAGATTTGTTGGACTGTACTATAAGTTTATGTTTATCTTTTAAATAAACTGCAAAACTGTTTTCCAAAGTCACTGCACCATTTTTCATTTTCATGAGCAATGTATGAGAGCATTCCAGTTGCTCCACATCTTAACAGAGGCCTTTGAAAGCAGAGGAAATGAACACTTGCTGAGCATTGGGCTATACAAAATATATTAACTCCTGATCCTAATCACAATTTTCAGTGTGCTACCATGAGGACCAAAAAACCTGAATGAATCTTCAGCAGTATATGGGCAGAAATAAGGAATTGGGTGGCACGAATCAAAACTATATCTACACAGCTTACCATCCACAGTAACCTGACTTAACCATTCCACTCACCAGTTATCAATATAACATTACTACAGCAGGAAATTCTTATTCAAGAATAAATGATAGAAGTTGAAAATTATTTAATTGTGCACTCCAGGAACTTCCTGGAAGACTCATCAACCCTTCAACAGAAAGTAGCAAACAACAGTTTATTCCTCAAGACTCTTTTGAACTCCTCAAGTCAAAATCTTCACCTTGCTGTCCACCAATACTGAACTAATACATCATGACCCTTGCCCAGTCCTAGCTCCCACAATGAAACACCCATCCTAAGCCAGACTTCCGAAGTCTCATAAATACCCTAACTTTGCCCTTTCTGCTCTGAGATGCTACCAAGACTGTTTAGATAATGCTTTCCTTACTGTCATACCAAGGTTCAGTTTAGGTAGGGTCTTCCTTACCAGCTAAAACAAACTTACCAAGAGAATGCTTTGGAGAAATTCTGGAAAGCTAGCATTCAACAGTGGATATTTTGTGAAAGGAAGCCAACAAACCCAAGTATTGGGTTGGCCAAAAAGTTCACTGGATTTTTCTGTAACATCCTATGGAAAAACCAGGAGAAACTTTTTGATCGACCCACTACATATGGAGACAGTGTCTTGTCTTCCTATCTGAAAGGCCAGACCTGCTTAGGAATGAAGGTTCCTTAGTAAAAGCTTCCTGTATTAATACGGATAAAATTTTAAAAGTCATAAAATACTGTGATAGTAAAAAAAAAAAAAAGGGTGAAATGAGAAAAGCAAACATAGAAAACAAAATTAAAACTATATTAAATCTACAAGTTGTGTTAGAGATTTCCAATAATTTAATAATTAATCATTGCCCCCCAATACCTCTCAGTTCAGTCTGTTACTGCAGGTGGTGGTAGTAAGCCTTGACCAGAATGCCTTAAGTAATATAGTTTGCCCTGAATCTTAGGTTAGTTGCTACACGATAAGTTATCATAAGTAAAAAAGGTGCCAAATTATACCATATTTCTTTGCTTTAAAAGTTGCTCTTAAGTTAGTGTCTTTTTTTTTTTTTTTTTTTCTTTACAATATTGTATTGGTTTTGCCATACATCAACATGAATCCACCACAGGTGTACATGTGTTCCCAATCCTGAACCCTCCTCTCACCTCCCTCCCCATATCATCCCTCCGGGTCATCCCAGTGCACCAGCCTCAAGCATCCTGTATCCTGCATCGAACCTAGGCTGGCAACTCATTTCTTATATGATATTATACATGTTTCAATGCCATTCTCCGAAATCATCCCACCCTCTCCCTCTCCCACAGAGTCCAAAAGACTGTTCTATACATCTGTGTCTCTTTTGCTGTCTCACATACAGGGCTATCGTTACCATCTTTCTAAATTCCATATATATGTGTTAGTATACTGTATTGGTGGTTTTCTTTCTGGCTTACTTCACTCTGTATAGTAGGCTCCAGTTTCATCCACCTCATTAGAACTGATTCAAATGTATTCTTTTTAATGGCTGAGTAATACTCCATTGTAAACCAACTTTAATTTTAAAAAATTGTTTTAAAAAAATGACAGAAGGTGATTTTCCTCGATTCTTATTTCCACTTAGCCTTTGCCTGGTTCCATCTGCTGGTGACCTGTGTGCATATATAACTCTTGATCTTGTTTTGCAAACTTGGAGTAAGAGGGGAGAAAGGAAGTTGAAAGAAAAAGGAACCTGAAATATGAAAAACTCCATAATCCAAATAGCATTCTATATCTCATCACTCCTCAGCCCCTTTTCTCTAACATTTAAGGAAGTAAAAAAGAAAAAAATACTTCATTTTTAAATGGCTTTAGAGAATTATAAAAACATAATATAGACACTGTAGAAAATTTGGAAAATACAGAAAAGCATGAAGAAAATAAAATTCACGTATAAACCCATTAATCCAAAGAAAAATCATGTTGGTGTACTTCCTTCAGTATTTTTTAATATATTTTTAAATGAAATGTTGTCAGATGATCTTTCATTTCCCATAAATTGTGTGGCCTGAGAGGCCCAATCCATGGATTCAATGGAATGGGGGAGGCATGGGGGTGAAGGACAGACACCATCAAGCGGCCATTCTTCAGGTCTTATCTCATTCACAAAAGACAGTGGGGAAGTCAGGCACTGCTGAAGAGAAACTGATTCTGAAACTTCTTAACACACCTTGGAAGTCTGAACTGTAGACCTTCCCACAGGCTACAGGGCAGAGAGGACCAGAGTTGGGGAGCAGGGCTGCGGTTAGGGGTGATGCTGCCCTGCAGGGCAAGAGGCCCGAGAGCCTAGCACCTGCCTGAGAGGTGGGGCGGGGCCCAGCTGAGAGCCAGCAGCACTGCCAGGAGGGAGGGATGCTGCTTCAGGAAGGATGCTCCCAGGAGCAGGGCCCACTGCGACAGAGGCGGACGTGACTGGGGGTCAGAGGGTGACAGTATCATAGGAAACTGAGGCCTGGTCGTGTTGCAGGAGAACCACTGGGCCTGGCTAAATCAAGAGTGCAAACTAGAAGTGACAAAGACACTCTGGAAAATTCTCTCCTCCCTCCCAGGATGGAGGCTCCTGAAATGACTGGACCGGCACCAAAAAGAAGCAGAACACTACTTCCTTGTAATCTGAGTTGTAGGGCATATAAATTTGTGACTCCTAAATATCTGTGCTAGAGTCATCCATCTCATTAATGTTTAAGCTAGAATTATGAGACATTTTTACTACTGATTTTCTTTCACTTAATAAATTATGAAAACTTCACTACAGTATTAAATATTTTTTAAAAACATAATCTAAAGGGCTATCTGGTATCCCACCATGTGGGTATTCCTACTTTAGCTGAGTGGAAATTAATGTGCTAAAACTGTAAGCAATGATTAACCTCAAAAATTATAAATCAACTCTGCTTCAATAAAATAAATTAAAAAAAAAACTGTAATATGATTACCAAAATTACAAATGATTGATAACATGACATCTTTCGATCTCATTTTCCATCTCTAAGTAATTAAAGAAACTCAAATGAGAAGACAATCAGATGCTTTTACTGTCAGCTGAGCAAGTTGCAAGAAATTTTAAATATAATAAAAGCCAGTGTTAGCAAGGCTTCAGGAAAGTGGGCACTCACATCGACAGCTGGCCAAGGCTGTAGATTAGTATGACTTTTCTCTGGGCCATTTGGCAATACATTCCCGGAGCCTTTCAAAGACCATTTGTGTGCGGCAGCACTGGCAAACCATTGAGCACGTGCTCAGTGAGGAACGTGTCCTGAATTACCCTCAAACAGTCAGGGGCTGGGCTACACATCACATGTATCAAATTCTTACGTCTCTGAATCCCAGATGTTAGCAGTGGCCATCTGCCGAGCACTAAATACTGATGCAGGATAAAGATTAAGGGGCCATGTGACAGCACTCTCTCAGCCACCTGCAGGCAGAGATGCCATGAGATGCTTGCAGAGCTGAGAGGGTCCTCAGAACGGGGATTAGCCCCTGGGGTCTGACCCCAAAGCTTGAATTTGAAGATTTGAAAGCCCCAAGCACCCACTGCCCCCTGGGTGAATCTTGCAATAAACAACCTTGCAATAAACCATCACCCACGTGATGTGCCTACCCAACCGTCCTTCCCGGGTAATAGGCTTACATCACCCAGAGCAGATCCCCGGCCCAGACAGGGACGATCTACCACATATGTGTCTGAAGGCCAGATGGTGCGGAAAACACAGATCTGCTTGTTGGAATTCATCTGCATGTTATCCCCAGATGGTTGAGGGTCCCCTGGCTGGCTGGCATATGGAATCGGGCATTTAAGACTCATAAACAAGTTACCGAAGTGCAGAGAGAGGGATGGAGAGGCTCGGCGCTGGTCCACTTGGATCATGAAAATGAATGTCCTGGGACAAAATACCTGTGTGACCTTTGTGCAAAACGAAGCATTTTTTGTTTTAAAATAGAAGTTTCATTTTTCACACTGGAACAGTCTGCTCTTCTCAAGATCTGGGTCTTCAAGCAAGCTGAAAAATCTTGTTGTTTGAAAACCATAATGCATCTTTGCAAACCTCGGAGACTGGGATGACATGCACAGTGGCCTTGAGAGGAAGAAACGATGTACGGGGCAGGTTCTTGGGCTAAAAACTCCTTTCAGTAAAGGCCAGTCAGTAGTGGTATTTAGTACATTTCTGAAGCTGGTGGGAATCTTGAGGACAGAAGTACAAAAGCAGGATTAACAGCAAATGAAAATGCAGATGTACTTGCCCTGAGGTTCTGACATTTTTCTGATGGCCTTGCATTGTTGGTACTAGCTGCACGGCAGGAAAATCTCAGTCTTACACCCCGGAATGGGTTTAGTTATATTTTAATGTGCATTGATCTTAGAGCTTTAGCCCAGGGAAAATGTGAGTCCGTACTGGCTCATAGAAGCAAGGAGACTAGTTTCTTTTACTTCATAAAGCTTTGCTGAGCTATGGAGAAGGCAATGGCACCCCACTCCAGTACTCTTGCCTGGAAAATCCCATGGACTGAGGAGCCTGGTCGGCTGCAGTCCATGGGGTCGCTAAGAGTTGGACACGACTGAGCGACTTCCCTTTCACTTTTCATTTCCATGCATTGGAGAAGGAAATGGCAACCCACTCCGTGTTCTTGCCTGGAGAATCCCAGGGATGGGGGAGCCTGATGGGCTTCCATCTATGGGGTCACACAGAGTCGGACACGACTGAAGTGACTTAGCAGTAGCAGCAGTAGCAGTTGCTGAGCTAAGCTGTATGAAGCCTAAGTAACAGAGCTAGTTACCACCAACTGAGAAGAACAGATCATTCTGTGATTAATTATGATCTTAAAAGCACCCAGTGCTTAAATGAAAATTGCATTTCAAAGGCTAGCATTTATAAGAAGGAAAACGGAGAAGCCAGCACACTCCAGTCCAAGAGCATCCAACATGTGCGTGGTGGGTATAGGTGTTGTGGGGGATTGAACATGAGCTAGGAACTTTCCTGATGGTCCAGTGGTTTCAAGAATCCCCCTGCCAATGCAGGGGACACCAGTTCAATCCCTGGTTCAGGAAGATCCCACATCCCTTGGGGCAACTAAGCTGTGTGCCACAGCTACTGAAGCCCAGGCCACAGAGCCTGTGGTCTGCAATAAGAGCAGCCACCACAGAGAGAAGCCGGTGCACAGCCAGAGAAAGCCCAAGCACACGACGAAGACCCAGCACAGCCCCAAAATAAATACATTTTAACAAATACAAGCAATATGTATTATCACCTGGAAACATTACAGGAGCTTCCAATCAAATCTTATGCCTTACTTTCAGTAAACATTCAGGAAGGGGGAAAAAAATCATTATCAAGTTGTAGGATTGATCATCTCAATGAAGGTTTTTCAAGTTTTTGAGAAAGCCAAGGAAGGTAGCTTTCAAACATCCCCGTTTGAGCAAGGTGCAAAGAAGTTCCTCTCCCCCTTAGTCAGCATATGAGATGTTTGAAAGGTTTACAGTTACCTAAAAATGAGAGACCACCACAGCAGCTTCTTTGCTTTGTTTTTGTATGTGTGCATGTCTGTAGACAGTAAGTTCCCTACATACAAACATTTAACCTGCCTTGCAAAGAGGCAGGCATGTATGCACTTCTCCACACGTTAGTTCCCGTCTGGTGTACACTTCATATTTGTGAATCCTCTACATGTGGCTGTGCTTTTGTGCACTCTACAGACTATAAGGTAGAACAGTGTATTTCAAGCCAAGGATGTCTGGGAGCAAGTGTAAAAGCAGTGGCACACAGCCAATTATGTTAACTGGGGGCCAAGGCTAACTCTGTTGGACTTAAGAGCAAACTGGACTGATGAGTGCACTCTCAGAACAGAGCTCGTTTGTACGGGGTGGACTTACAGTATACTGTGTCCATGTGATTCAAACTCTCAGCTCTCTAGACACACTGGCTGTTCCCGAAAGTATCAGAGACTGGCTCTGTCCTCAGGGACTCACACAATTTGGATTTCCTGGAAGCTAAGCATGAAGGCAATGGTACCCCACTCCAGCACTCTTGCCTGGAAAATCCCAGGTGGTGGGCTGCAGTCCATGGGGTCGCTAAGAGTCGGACACGACTGAGCGACTTCACTTTCACTTTTCACTTTCACACACTGGAGAAGGTAATGGCAACCCACTCCAGTGTTCTTGCCTGGAGAATCCCAGGGACAGGGGAGCCTCATGGGCTGCCGTCTATGGGGTCGCACAGAGTCGGACATGACTGAAGCGACTTAGCAGCAGCAGCGGCAGCAAGCATGAAACAAGTTTTAGATTCCCTTTGTCGTAGCCGTGAAGGGCAAAGAGAAAATATATTTCGATTTAGCCCATTTAACCAGCTCCCCAATTTTCCCCCAGAACCAAAAGTAGAGGAAACACCTTCCTAATCCCTTCATCACTTTCTGGCCCTGCCTCCTCCTCCTGCCAATGGCATCTGTACCTCCCGTGAACTCCCAGCCAGACTGGGAACACGCCTGTCACTGTCTGTCTGCCTAAAATAGCTATGCCAGCAGAAGCAGCCAGACACTGCACTTCCTCCACTTCGCTGAAGTTTTCAGCACCAAGATCAAGGACCTGTCTGTAGGATCCCCGCAACACACATAATTTATGCAGAAAATTAAAACATACAGAGAAGTGTTTTATCTTTCATTTCTAAATTTAACAATCTAATTAGCAATAAACACCTGATAATATAGATGATATCAGTATCTTTATAGTGCTGTTACTCTGCAGCATTATGTGGGTTTAAGGAAGAGGGTAGCATGTCGGAATTATGGTAAGAAACCTCCAAATCCAGCCCCAAATACATGTTCACCTTCTTGAAATCAGATAATCTCACAAACATGACTGTATCTCTTTTTAAAAAAATTTTACTTCATAATGGAGCAAAGTTTTTAATGTTATTTTATTGATAGTATTTTGTTGTTGTTCTTGAGTAACAGTCGATTAACAATGCTGTGTTCGTTTCAGACGTATAGCAAAGTGATTCAGTTACATATATACATGTATCTCTTCTCTTTCAAATTCTTTTCCCATGTAGGTTATTACAGAATACTGAGCAGAGTTCCCTATACTATACAGCAGGTCCTTGGTGGTTGTCTCTTTCTCCTTCTTAAAAAGCTCCTCTGGTTTATGGAAAATACTGCAGAATCATGAAGACTTCCTAATAAGCTTTCCAAGTGAAAAAAGTCACTGTAATTACATTCAAACTCTTATGAAACAACAGTGTTCAGATGTTTTAAAGAGAATACAGAGTTCAGGCATCTCCAGGTTTTGCCCCAGTCTCTTACAAGTCAGGGCTTCCCAACCTCAAAGCTCTTGACATTTGAGTCCAGCTGATTGTGCAGGACTGACCTGTGTATTACAGGATGTTTAGTGGCGTAATCCCGGCCTCCGCCTCTGAGACGCCAGTCAGCAAATGTGTCCAGACAGCGTCAAGCACCCTGGGGCTGACAACCCCCGCTGTGAATGACGGCTCATAGCTGGTCCTTTCCTGGCCAAGGAAGCCTGCCCAGGGTCCCAACTTGGGAGGTGTCCACCTCATTCCTCATCTCTGCCAGCAGTCACTGAGCCCCCTTCTCCAGGATGGAAGCACTTCCTCCCATCCTCACACCAGCTCCTTCCAGAGAGACAAATCTCACCAGCAACGTCAGGGCACCACGGAAATGCAAGCCAAATGCTCCAAGATCCTTAGCACCGAACTGGACTTTCCTCACTCTGCTCTGTGTTAAAGTTACGGGTGCCTGTGAAGGTCTGCCAAGGGCGACAGCAAACGACAGCTACAAGACAAGAGGCCCACCTCGCGGACCTCACACACACACCTTAGCCTCCCTGCCCCTTAGGCCCAGGGAAGAGCCTGAAGTTGGACCAGGTGATCTCAGGGAACGTTGCCAGTTCTCCCATCTACCGTTTCTCTTTTGTGTCCCTCAGGCGTGTCTGACACTTTGCGACCCCAAGGACTGTAGCCCTCCAGGCTCCTCTGTCCACGAGATTTCCCAGGCAAGGATACTGGAGTGGGGCGCCATTCCATTCTCCAGGGGGTCTTCCCCATCCAGGGATCGAACTCAGGTCTCCTGCATTGCAGGCAGATTCTTTACTGTATGAATCCTGCAAAGGGCCTCAGCTATTTTCTCACATAAAAAGGCCCATCACACACACAGAGACAGCTTCCTTGGTGGTGCAGTGATTAAGAATCTGCCTGGCAATGCAGGGGACACAGGTTCAGTCACCAGTTCAGGAAGATTTCACATGCCGCGAGGGAACCAAGTCCGTGTACCACGAGTACTGAAGCCCATGCGCCTGGAGCCCGTGCTCCGCAGCAAAAGAGAAGCCACAGCAACGAGGAGCCCGCACACTGCGATGCAGAGGAGACGACACTCACCGCAACTAGGGAAAAGCCTTTACACCAACAAAAACCCAGCGCAGCCACAGCTAAATAGATGAAACTCAAAGTAAGCAAATAAAATCCAAACATACTCACAGGGAAGGGAGCCACGGTCCCTTTTGCACAATATGTCAGAAAGATCAACTGGGTTCGGGTCCCAGCAAAGCCTGTGTGACCCCAGACAGCTTCCTCAGCATCTGTGCTTCTCTGAAGGGTAGCAGGTCATGTCACTCCAAAAGATGCCACTTTGGTGTAAGAATTATTATGAGCTGAAGGTAACTGGGAAGCAGCAGATATAAGAAAAACTCTGCTCTCCCATTTCCAAGAAAGCTTAAGTTGACAAAAGTGTTCCTTCTCCTCCTCCACCAAGGACAAAGGTTAACCCCCAGAGGCAGCTTCAGACTCTATCCACCTGGTGATACCAGAGGAACCTATTTAACCAACTTTACTCCCCAGCCTTCATCTCTGCCCGGGAAACCCCAAGAGTGACTTCTTTTGTCCTGTCATTTCTCTACAGATTTACTGACCTTTTTTGAAGATGCTAAATAAACCAGAATTCTAAGCCACTTCTTAAACTCATTTTTCTCTGGGTAGCTCTCATGTTTACATGGGGTGTACATGTTAATAGAGTTCTGTTTGTTTTTCTCCCATTAATCCTTTTTTTTAACAGGGATCTCCAGCCAAGAACTTGGAAGGGTGGAGGGAAGATTTTCGTCGCTTATACCTTCATCTGTACAATGGAGAGGGAGGTAGTCTATGTTAGACAAAAAGGACAAAACTGTAATAGAGTCCTGACTCTACATTGGATCTGTTTCTTTTAACCTTTTTATCCTATTACTTTGGCAGCAAGAATGTTGCCTATTGCCTGAAATATACAGGTAGTCATTCTCAAAGCTTTGATCTTTAAAGGTGTAACATTTTCCCATTCATATACAGATAAAAAGTTACACAACAGAGAATAACATTTGTCTTGTTGCGACTTGTCCTACACAGACACCGTGCAAACAAAGGCCACCAAGAAGTCTGCAACAACCAATCACACCCCTCCCCCTTTTAGAATAAAAGAAGATTTAATTCTAACTCTGGGGAAATGATTCTCTGGGACAGTAGTCGTCCACCATCTCCTCAGTCTGCTGGCTTTCCAAATAAAGTCTCTATTCCTTGCCCTAACACCTGGTCTTTCAATTTACTGACCTGTCATGCAGTGAGTAGTACAAGCTTGGCCTCATAACAAAGAGACAGCAATGGTTTTACCCAATGCTCTCAACTAGACTGCATATACATTCACAGGCTATGGTATAAAACAGAAAAAGATCGCTTTTGCCCAACTTGTTTCAGATTCTGGTCCAGGCCTAAGAGGCTGCCTGCAAGGTAGTCTTAGCATAATACATTTATCTACCAATACAGGGGACAGCCCCTAGCCACATGTGGCTATAAACACATGAAACATGGCCAGTCCTGGCTGGGACGTGTGTGCAGTGTATGCAGAACACACACAGAACTGCGAAAACCTGATATGGAGAAAAAATGCGAGGCATCTTACTATGTTTTAATATTGATCATATATTGCAATCATACTATTTAAATGTATTAAGTAAAATATATCATCAAAATTAATTTGACCTGTTTCTTATTACCTTTAACATGGCTAGAGAAATACCTGAATTACATCATGTGTCTTCCGATGGGGTTGCAAAGAGTCGGACATCACTGAGTGACTATCACTTTCACTTTTCATGCTGAGCTAACTGACCCCACTCCGAAGGCTATACTCAATGGCAGCTAAGTCAGTTTTTACTCATTGGTGGAAAATGGGTTTCTTCTAGTCGTCTGTACAGTTTGAGTCTGGAGTGCAGAAAACTCACTCTAAGGCAGATGTCAGCTGGTCTTTACACCCAGTGCCCTTTCTGGTGCTTCATGGGGACGTTTGTCTGCCAGGCACTGTCACTCTCTGGATCTGATTTTCAGGTGTGCCGAGAGCAAGCAGAGGATGAAAGCAGATACGCCATACAGAGAAAGGGGAGTCGAGGGGCCAGTGTGAACTTCAATCCCACGTGTTTTCTCTCTCTGACCGCCGTGCCCACAGCACTTCGTCTGTGAGATGATGACCCGTAACGGGGCAGAGCTCGCAGAGCCGTTGGTGAAGATGAATGAGTATTCAGCACAGCACCTGGCGCCTGGCTGACATTTCAGAAATGGTGGACAAAACCAACAATCAAACTCCATTAACAGATAAGAAGATGAGGGGTCCAGGACAGAAGCTGCCTGCTCTAAATCCCATGAATCGGATGGAACACCTCCAGAAGCTTATTAAACAAACAGAAGATGTATATTTAATACTTACTGTGCGTGCATGCTAAGTCGCTCTGTCGGCTCTGACTCTGTGTGACCCCGTGGACTGTAGCCTGCCGGGATTCTCAGTCCATGGGATTCTCCAGGCAAGAATACTGGAGTGGGCTGCCATTCCCTTCTCCAGGGGATCTTCCTGACCCAGGGACTGAATCCGTGTCTCTTATGTCTCCTGCAGGTTCTTTACCATTAGTGCCACCTGGGAAGCCCTTTAATACTGTCTGGGTTCAATTCAGCCAAAGGGTAAAAGAGCAAGAAGTTCTGAGCCGAAAATGATCTTAGGAATTGTCCAACTTCTCATGTGAACTTGAATCACACTGATGACTGGCTCCAGGGGCTGCACACTCTTGTGTAGAAACTGCAGGTGTTTCTAAAATGGAACATCTCCCCACATTCTCTGCTGTACATTTTAAATGTCCATTAACAGAGGAGAGGATAAAGAAGACATATTACATACATACAATGGAATACTCCGTTCGGTCGCTCAGTCGTATCCGACTCTTTGCGACCCCATGGACTGCAGCACACCAGGCTTCCCTGTCCGTCACCAACTCCCAGAGCTTACTCAAACTCACGTCCATCAAGTTGGTGGGCGTGAATACTACTCAGCCATTAAAAAAAAAAAAAATGCCATTTGCAACAACATGGATGGACCCAGAGATTATCATAGTAAGTGAAGTAAATGAGACAAAGACAAATATCATGTGATATCACCCACACGTGGAATCTAATTTTTGTAAAAAAACAATATAGATGAATTTGTTCACAAAACAGAAACAGATTCACAGACTCAGAAAACAAACTTACGGTTACCAAAGGAGAAACATGGTGCAGGGAGGGATACATCAGGGGCTTGGGATTGGCATACTATTCCATGCTACTCTGTGTAAGATAGATAGATAACCAACAAGGACCTACTGAATAGCACAGGGAACTCTACTCAATATTATGAGAACAAAATCTGAAAAGGAATGAATATATGTATATCTGAAGCACTCTGCCACACAGCAGAAGCTAACACAACAGTGTGAAATAACCCACCCCAATAAAATTTTTTAAAAATTAAAAATCCTCAATAACCATCCAGGTCAATGAATTCGTACTGGCCCATCACAAGCAGGCAGCAAGATTTCAGGATGCTCACGTCTTGCTCTACCCATCACGCTCAGGTAACAGATGAGACTCCTCTCGGGCAGGAGACAGTGAAAGCATCAGTCGCTCAGTGTGTCCAGTTCTTTGCGACCCCATGGTCTGTCCATGGAATTCTCGAGGAGAGGAGAGAAGTTTTCATGACAAGTCTCAGTAACCCACCGAGCACAGTGCCGATACCAGTGTGCTTGCAGGGGCTGATGCAGTCATCGAAGCGTGTGCCTTCCAGGCCCTTCTGGACATCCCAACAAAGAGAGCTTCAGTCAAGACTGACAGCCCTGCTAATCCTTCTCCCTGAAAGACACTTCCCTTCTCCCTTCTTCCAACCACCTTCCTGCACTGAAAGCCAACGAGTAGGCAAAACCACCACTATCTGACAATTCCTTCATGGTCCAGTGGTGAACAGCCCGCCTTCCAACACAGGAATCAAAGGTTCAACCCCTGGTCAGGGAACTAACATCCCACATGCTCAGCACATGCTGAGCCCACATGCTGCACCTACTGAAGCCAGGCCACATCAACCAGAGCAGCCCACAGGCCACAGCAAAGTCCAGCACAGCCAAAAAAAAAAAAAGACCACCACTACTTATGGGGATAAATAATCAACATAAAACCATGCAGGGCTACAGCAAAAAAAGGCATTTAATGAGCCATATTTGGGGGCAAGTTAAAATTCATAGCTATACCATGAAATTCAATATGCTACAAAAACTTACAGTACACATTTTAATTTTAAAATGAAAACTGTGCTGCTAACAGTGGAAGAGACAGGCAAATTATATGCATCCCCCCAAAAAAGGGTTACCAGGATTACTCAGTTTGTGATGTCCTTTGGCTTTCTCCCTGAAGTTTTTCTGAAATATGCCTAACACAGGAACTGCGCTTCATACTTTCTTAGGTTTTCATTCAGCACAAAATAATGCTTTACTGTTCCTCTGTCAAAAGAAAAAGTGAACCTCTCAAATGTTCTTGTCTTCCAAGATAAAGATAAGGCTGCTGATATTTGCAGAGCCAGGCTGCCTCCAAGGGGGCAGGAGTTAGGGGATGACGGTCCTGCCACCCCAACCTTCTTACAGGTCCCTGGGTGCTGGGGGTCAGGCATGAGGAAGAGTGGCCTCACAGGGCGTGGGATGAGAACTCTCTCTAGAAGAACTAAATCAGTCCACTCAGACAGTATGGCATCTCCGCAGTGCAATGATGGGACTGCCGTGATGCCCGAGTCTCTGACAGTTCCTACAGTGAAGAGCTGCTCTTCGCACCAGGCACATGGAAACACTGACCAGATGCGGAAAAGCAACCTTGGCCTCATCGGAGAGAGTGAATTTTAGCCTCCTACCACCAACCACCTTCAACAGTTCTACGGATCCTGGCTCCTTGCCTGCCAGCAAACATAACCCACTGCAAGGAAACAAAAGGTGCTGTTTAGACACCCAAAAGCCGCGAATGTCCTCAACAGTGTGTTATGCCAGGAAATCTGCATCAGTTTCTGACATCACAGGATTATGATCAGACAGACTACCATGCTCTCTGCTTGTAAGAGCTGAGACCTTACCTGCTCACAGGTAACACCAGGCAGGGCTGCGGGTGTGGGGAACACTAATCGAGCTGCTCTGCACAGACCTCTCTGAACTAGACCACGACAGCAGAAGGGGCTCTCGTGCAGCGATGCTACCACCCCCCCAGTATCCATCCCGCTTCATCCATCACCCTCCCCAGGCGTCAGCAGGGCATTCAGCCACCCAGCTGGGGACTGTGCTGCCAGCCTCACTTGCACAAAAGGCGTGACCATGAGGTCAGGTTCCTGCACGTGGTTCCTGAGCAGAGACCAGAGGTCTACATTCTCCATCTCACCACAAAGTCAGTTCAGAGCCCAGGTCTCTCTTTCCCTTCTTCCCAACAGCTGGGGAAGGTGCCAACCAGAGAGCCTGGTGTGCTGGGATGGCAGCTGGCTGATGACCAAAGAGTCACCTGGCCAGCTCCAGGTGGGAATCTCTTGGACCCTCTAAGGGAGAACAAGAAGGAGAGGGTGGGGTGGGTTGGGAGAGTACCACTGACACGTATATGCTACCATATGCAACATAGACAGCTAGCGGGAAGCTGCTGCGCCGCACAGGGAGTTCAGCTCGGTGTTCTGTGATGGCCTAGAGGGCTGGGATGGGGTAGGTGGGAGGGAGGCTCAAGAGGGAATGATACATGTGCACACATGGCTGATTCACACTGTTGTACAGCAGAAACCAACACAACATTGTAAAGCAACTATACTTCAATAATAAAAGAACCAACTTGGACCTTATTTAGACAATGGTATTTGGGGTCTCTTCGTTACAGCCTCTGAGCTCGACTAATACCCTCTTTCAATCTACAAAATGGATTTCCTAAAAATCTCACATGACTCCGTAAGCACCCCCTCAAATGATTTTTCCTGAATCAATGAGCATCATCTGTAAACATCAGCTGCCACTTGGACACGATGCTGTCAGAAGATGGCAACAAGGAAGCAGCTTGTGGTGCTTCCACTGCCAGCTTCCAAGCAAAGCTCCACTGGGCCCATGACCAGCTACAGCCCTGCTTCTCCCAGAGGAGCTCCAGCCTAAGGTCAACCTGGGGGCCTGAGCTTTCCCAGTGACAGCCAACCATCAAGGGATCCCACTGCCACACCTGTAACCCAGAGGTCTCCAACCTCCAGGATTTGATACCTGCTGAGCCGAGGTGGAGCTGATGTAGTAATAATAGACATAAAGTGCACAATAAACATAATGTGCTTGGGACTTCCCTTGTAGCCCAGTGGTTAAGGGTCTGCCTGCCAATGCCAGGCACATGGGCTTGATCCCTGGTCTGGGAAGATTCCACAAGCCATGGGGCAACTGAGCCTGTACACCACAGCTACTGAAGCCCACGCCCCGGAGCCCCTGCTCTGCAACGAGAAGCCACAGCAATGAGAAGCCCATGCACTGCAAGCCAACCATCAAGGGATCCCACTGCCACACCTGTAACCCAGAGGTCCCCAACCTCCAGGATTTGATACCTGCTGAGCCGAGGTGGAGCTGATGTAGTAATAATAGACATAAAGTGCACAATAAACGTAATGTGCTTGGGACTTCCCTCGTAGCCCAGTGGTTAAGGGTCTGCCTGCCAATGCCAGGGACATGGGCTTGATCCCTGGTCTGGGAAGATTCCACAAGCCATGGGGCAACTGAGCCTGTATACCACAGCTACTGAAGCCCACGCCCCGGAGCCCCTGCTCTGCAACGAGAAGCCACAGCAATGAGAAGCCCATGCACTGCAACTAGAGAAGCCCTCAAGTAGCAACAAAGACCCCAGCACAGCCATAAAAAAACAATAATTTTAAAAAATGTAATGTGTTTGAATCCTCCTGAAACCATCCCCCACCCTTGGTCTGTGAAAAAATACTGCCTTCCAGGAAACCAGTCCTTGGTGCCAAAAAGGTTGGAGATCACGGCTGTAACCCAATGACAAACAGAAGGGCACAGTCTCCACGTCACAGAGCCATACTGAGCTCCCGCCAGAACCAGCAACATCTGTAACCACCTTCTTTCAGACCAAAGGCAGCGGCAGATGCCCCCGCCGTGTTCCTGAGCACAGACTGTGTGCAGCACTCTGTCCAGTGTGTCACGGGTTTTGGAAAACACGCTACTTTCAAATAATTCTAGGCTTGCAGAAAAACTGCCACAATTGTACATAGTATTTCCGGAACCCCTTTTACCAAGCTTCCCCCACCTGGTTTACATAAAAGCAGCACCTTTATTTTTGTGTATGGTGTTAGAAAGCATTCTAGTTTCATTCTTTTACAAGTGGTTGACCAGTTTTCCCAGCACCACTTGTTAAAGAGATTGTCTTTAATCCATTGTATATTCTTGCCTCCTTTGTCAAAGATAAGGTGTCCATAGGTGCCTGGGTTTATCTGTGGGCTTTCTATTTTGTTCCATTGATCTATATTTCTGTCTTTGTGCCAGTACCATACTGTCTTGATGACTGTGGCTTTGTAGTAAAGCCTGAAGTCAGGCAGGTTGATTCCTCCAGTTCCATTCTTTCTCAAGATTGCTTTGGCTATTTGAGGTTTTTTGTATTTCCATACAAATTGTGAAATTATTTGTTCTAGCTCTGTGAAAAATA
>SJXQ01002826.1:10892-64613 GCA_006408695.1 Aepyceros melampus | reverse complement strand
CATGTAAGAAATGAATCGCCAGTCTATGTTCGATACAGGATACAGGATACTTGGGACTGGTGCACGGGGATGATCCAGAAAGTTGATATGGGGTAGGAGGTGGTGCGGGGGAGGTTCAGGATTGGGAACTCATGTACACCTGAGACGGATTCATGTCAGTGTCTGGCAAAACCAATACAGTATTGTGTAGTAAAATAAAGTAAAAATAAAAATTAAAAAAAAAATAAAAGCTTTGACTTCAGTTGACTAGATACTGCTTCCTTCAGCAAGCCAATAGAGTCCCCTGCTTCAAACAAAGTTAGTCCCCTCTTTTTGATATCAGGTTCTCCCATAGCTAGTCCTCTAATCTTTTCATTCTTTCCTCTTGTGAAATGAAAAAGAATTACCTGTTTTTCTCAATATCTATTTGCATTATAATTACAGTCTGAACAGAAGATTTGAAATCCCAGTGCTGCTGGCACTCCATCCTGGGAAGATATAAACTCAAGAACTATGGGGAAAAATTTCTCAAGAATATCCTTCAGAGTTAGAATGAATTGCATTGATATAACAGTAGGTTGGATTTGATCAACAGTAAACAAGGTCCAGGCAGTAGAATGTCTCATGATTTGGACACTAACATGTATGAGATGATCCTTCAGGGCTATGCTAGTCCCAATTTATGTTCTAAAAATCACCCAAATATTCAAATAAGCATCTTTAAGATTAAACCATGAAGACCAGAGATACCTCTTAATCTAAAATTTCCTTCTTGAACATAGAAAATATTAATTTTATATATTTCAATTTTTCTTATAATTTAGGATAGTCTTTTCACTTGAGCATAATGATATAAGGATATAATAATGCATTTTAATGATATATAGATTAAAATAAAATAGGTGGAAATATGATAATTTCAGTACTAGACCAGAGTTCTAGTGACTCTACTTGTCATACTCATGCCAAATCTAGAATCTATAATGTTGATTTATAGTCATGTTTACCTAACACCTTTCCAGTTTTAAAAGGGATAAATGTATAAATGGTCTTTGAGCCCAAGGATTCAGTCATTAAATCACACAATGTTTTAGTGCAGTGCTTTTTGGAAAGAAGATGTAGTGGCCTCAGCAGGAGTCTCTGCATGGCCAGGCAGGCTGGCCTGGAGTTTGCATCACACTGAGGTAGGTAAGGAAAGGTCTAGCACTTTTGACTTCAACATCGCTTGTCTCTACTTGAAAATTGGGCATTTTGGGGCCGTTTTGAGGGGCTCAAAAATGTAGTGGCACACACACTCCTGTACTCACTGAAGATCTTTCATAATGATGACTATTCCTTGCCTCTATAGGAAGCTTTATAAACCACAAAGTTCTTTTGAAGACATTATATCCTTTACAATTTCCTGTAGGGCTAGATAAATATCTTCACTTGTAAATGGGAAACTGAATCTGAATAATTATCTTGAAATGCAACAAACATTCAGGTAATTCAACCTGAGTATGGAATGTGTTATACTTGATTATATTCTGTTTAGTAATTATGTAATAGGTCAGGTATTACTTACCAATTTTCAAAATATATTAACATATATAGAAAATGTATAATGATCATAATTTCAACCTCATTGGTAGTAGTGAAAGAGAAGATGTACAAAGCACGTTGTACTTGTACTTAGTCGCTAAATTATGTCTGATTCTGCGACCCCATGGACTGTAACTTGCCAGGCTCCTCTGTTCATGGGATTTCCCAGGCAAGAATACTGGGGAGGTTGCCATTTCCTTCTCCAGGAGATCCTCCCAATCCAGGGATCGAACCCATGTCTCCTCCATTGGTAGATAGAGTCTTTATTAGTGAACCACCTGGGAAGCCATACAAAACACCCTCCCCCCCCAAAAAAAAAAAAACTGTATTGAGTACCTATAGTCTCTAGGACATTGTACTAGACACAAAGTTGACATATAGGGTTCTAAAGAGAGCTAGGTTGTGATAACAATGATAAACTCTTTTACTTGTAATTTTATAAAATTGGCATTTCTTGACAAATGTCAGTAAGATATTTTGCTAAATAATAGGATAATACTTAAGAAAATCAGTAACTTCATTAAAGTATCCAGTTAGTAAACGGTGTAGAAAATTCAGCTGGAAATGCCTCATCCAAAGAGAACACTGACTCGTCACACAAAGCAGTTTGGTTGCGCAAGCATTTTACAGAGAGGTCTGACTCTCCAATTCTGTGCAGAGAAAAGCTATGATAAAATGGATGATCTTTAAAACAAAATGTCCTTCGCTGTGGGCAGAGTTCTCAGACAGTGTTTTGTCTTCATTATCCCCAATCTAACCTCTTATAACCATACACAAATTTCTGTCAAGCTGACGTCTCAAATTTATAATTCAGTCAATTCACAGTTGTTGAATGTCACTATGTTCAGAGCAGGTATGTAACTGTTGTAATCAAAGGAACTTGACGGTCATTTTCCTTTTTCATATGTTTGCTCCTCGCTACCCCGCTTTGGGAAGAGAAACTTAGTTCTATCTGAAAAATCTACTTATATAGCTCTAAGCTATGTAGTACATTCAATTACTAATTTTCAGTTTCCTCGGTGAAATGATCATAAGCCAAGTGTAGGAATCAAAGGTAAATATTAATTACACAGTAGCTGAACTTTTTATTTTGGCCTATAGAATCTGACAAAAAAAATCTGGAGAAATCCATATATCATATACACAAACTGTCCATCCAAATGTTTTGAGATATTTACAGTCTGTCTAAGAAAACACTTAGGGTGAAAATACCCGAGGCACTTTCAGAAGTTTTAGAATTGGAAGGAAAGACAGGAGGCTAAAAACAATGCTGTCTTGAAAGCAATGTGAAAATGTAACTTTTCTCTAATTACCTAATTAAATTTTACAACTTTTAGATAGATTCAAGGCTCCTTTGTTGTTCCAAGCATGGAGGCCAATTAAAGGATTTGCCAAGGGAAGTTCATTCATACACCATTGTTTCAGAAACAAAAAGAGGTTGCTTGAGGAAACTGGGTATGGAAGACAGAATCAAACTATTCAGAATGTACTTTTGCAGTGGCTTCTTCTACTACTTTCTTCTGTGTACTTGAAACTGGCTATTCTTTTCAGGGGATATAACAAAATACTATTATTTTCTGTGTGTATTTTTGCTGATTCACTAACAGTTTTAATGAAAACTGCGTATTTCTGGACTCTCTCTCTTCCCTGTGCACTTAGCAGTATTTTCATCATTCAAAAATAGATCTCAATATCACCTCCTCTATGAAGATCTTCTGGAATCTTCTCCAATATTCCACTAAGTCACTGTCTTACCAGGCTTCCATAGTATTTCATATCCATCTCCACTAATGCTAGCTCACTATTTTTTGCATATAAAACTGTCTCCTTTCATGGACTGGAAGACCCTAGAGGGAAAGAACCACTAGAGCAGTTACTTCCTTTATACTGGCTAGACAAACAGAAGTGAAAAGACCATACAATTCATTAGTTCATTGCAAAAATATTAGTTTTTTTTTTCATTTATGTTCTTATTTTTATTTATGTTCTTACTTCTCCCTTAAATTGGGCTTTCTCTCCATAGGCCCTGTGGCCTATGTTGCATGTGGTTTATCACATGTATCGAGAGATCAGGGACATTAAGCATGTGACAAATATCAACAATGACCTGGGGATTTATTATAATCAACTAATATGCTCAACCTTGTAATTGCTCAGAGCTTTTTGCTCCATAATTATTTGGTTGCCTCAGTGTAGCCATTCAGTGATGTTATAATTAGTGGGTAATTAACTAAAGCATTTACCAAGATGCTGTAGAGCATGAAACATGTGTGCAAGCTGATAACATGAGGATTGATAAACTACTTAGTCAACAATATTCTAAAACCACTTTAGCAGATCCTTTCAAACCTCACCAATTGTAAACCCTTTCCTCTTACAGACTCTAGCTTATTCCACAGATGTTTTGTGTGCCACATCAAATGCAGATTGGTGCCATCTAAACCCTGCCTTATTGTCTCTCCCACTGTACCTGCATTTCCACATACACCCTTACCCACTTCCACAAAACCTTGACCTTCATAGCAATTCCAGTTCTCACATTGTTTGAGGTGTATCCTGCAGAGGATTGATTCCAATTTATAGATGAAATCATATTGGAGAGCTTAAGCCACTTGGTTTAGTTTAAATACTGCAATTTAAAAGACTTGGTGAAATATACCTGTTTCAAACCTGAGCCTCTTCAGACTCTGTACTGAGTACTCTTTACAATGTACTTTGTATACAAGGGGGAATATCAAAAGCCGAAGAGGAGGCAGAGTAGATTACATTTGGGAAGGAAAGGAAAAACAGAATAAAATGTAAAAGTGAGATTAAAAGACCCTAATTAATATATAAATACAAGTTGGCTGCTGTCTCATTCTCTTATGTAAGAATATACCCACTCTATAAGAAGATAATACTAGCAGAATCTAAATCATAAGCCTGCTTGGAAAAGTAACTGAGATAATGAATATTAAGCTCTTAGACGGTGTCAGATGACTGAGTGACTTCACTTTCACTTTTCACTTTCATGCATTGGAGAAGGAAATGGCAACCCACTCCAGTGTTCTTGCCTGGAGAATCCCAGGGACAGGGGAGCCTGGTGGGCTGCCCTCTATGGGGTCACACAGAGTCGGACACGACTGAAGTGACTTAGCAACAGCAGCAGCAGCAGCAGCAGCAGACACACATGGTGTCAGATACATAGTAAGCACCAATGATTAAGAGCTGTTAGGATGAGAGGGAGAGAGAAGGAGGACGAGGGAGAAAGAGAGGATATGAAACAGGCCATCTAAGAGATTTGAGAGAAGTGGGTCCTGCTTACCCACCATTGCCCAGGGGAAGAATGAGTGACTGGACTCATGGTTGGTCCTGCTTGTCCACACTGAGCTTATTGAACACTGAATCCAACAGCTAAGCCCTCTTGTTCTGATTGCATCCTTTCAAAACAATCTTCTGCTTATGATTCGGTTTCCCTCAGAGCCTAGGAGGTGCTGCTTTCCAAATGCCAGCACGTCCTTCTCAAGCTGGAACCACTATGAGTTTAAAAATATCATTCTGGTTTGTGCACATCACAGGAGTAAGTGGTTTTATAACTTACCCTGTATGAGTCTCCTTTTCTTCTTCATCTCACTTCAACATTCCCCTCTGATAGGGTTTTTTTTTTTTTTTTTTTAACTAGTAAACTAGTAACCCTGGCATCCTTGTATAAGGATCTGCTCTTGGGGCAACCCAAACGTTCAATCACCATGAGTCTCCCTGTCTTACTTACTCTCATCTTGGCCTTCCTCTCTTAGGTTGCTTTTCATGGTGGGAGGCATGACCTCCAGTGCAACTAGTGCCATGTACAATACTCCTAGGTCATGATGCAAGGGAAGAAGAGAGCCATCTGTTCAATCCTAATTCTGAAAAGTCCTGGGAAGAACTTTTGTCTGTCATGAGCTAGGTATCAAGGGAGGTGTAGTGCTTTGCTTTTCCTGACTTGACAAGCCCAAACCGGAGTCACGGGGTACTATGATTAGTGGCCTCTCAGAAACTCAGAGAGTGAATGAGGAGAAATCTTCAATTGGAAGGGGAAAAGAATCACTGTTATTAACAAGAGAACTAAGCAGTGTGTTCAGCAGATTAAAAACAACAGATGTTCAGTATAGATGTATAAAAATAGCACACTTACCAAATATAAATTGGCAACAATGATAGCATGACATTCTTCCAGAAATGGAGAGAAGTAAGTATCAAACTAGGATGTCCATTTCCACTGTTCCCCTTGCTAGATGCATCCTCAAACCCTGGTTCCCAGTTTCAATTCTCCTGGACTCCACCATAGAGCATCAGTGTGAGATACAGCCAAGCAGGCTTCATATCTGACTAATCCACCGAGGTGGCACTAGTGAAAGGGCACTGGACTAGAGCTAGCAAAACTGGTTAGCCCCTGCTGATCCTGAAGCCTTGAATTTACCTCTTTAGGGCTTGACCTCCTGTTTGTATGGTGTTTCAATTGGAAATGCCTGTGTACCAGAATCAAAATTATTCTATTGTGGACCAATAAGAGACAATCTTCTTTGTGTTGTCATTCTCATTAAGATTAAATACATTCATACATACTAGTTTAAAAGGTTGACAATTGCTCATAATTGAACAGATAGTAAATCCTCTCAATAATAGTTTTAATCATAGTTTCCAATGATAATTTTAATCATAGTTTCTCCATAATAGCTTTATTGAATAATTAGATTCACTGTTGCCTGTCTTCCTAACTCTATCTTCCCTACTGTTGTCAGTGTTCTGTATATAAAACAAAAAACAAAAAATTAAAACAAACAAAACTATAAAAGCAAATCAAGCATCATGTCATTTTTTTGCTGAAACACACTACTGCTCTTTGGTTCCAGGATAGAAAATAGCTGTGTTATCTTGTAATTAAAAAATAACAATAACAGATAAATGAAACCTTTACAATTTCACCCAAGCTACTTCTCCAGATTTCCACATGCTCTTTACACTGTTTCTCCTAATGTCAACATTTTGCTTAACCACTATGCATTCATCACAACTAAGATAATAATATTTGTAGAATAGTATTAACTAAGCTACAGACATTATTCAGATTTTGTCAGTTTTTTCCATTAATGTTCTTTTGTGTTCCAGAATCCAATCCAGGATATCATATACCATGTTTAGTTATCCTGTCCCCCTAGTTTACATTTATTCTTTCCTCACCTTTCATGAACTTGACTCTTTTGAAGTGTACTAGAAAGGTATTTTATATACTTGTATTATTTTTTATCTTATAGTATTTTGGCAAAACATGATTTTCCAAAGTTATTTATGTCTTCTTTTTTCTTCCTGTCTCCTTTGGTGAGCTTATGTCACACATTTGCAGAACAGACATGTCTAAACAGTCTGTATCCTATCCAGAGTTCTTCCAAAATCTTAGGGGATTTTTAAAAAATTGCATATGGTAGAATTAACTCAGTGATGTGCAGTTCTGTGCATTTTAATAACTACATAGAGTTGCCACAGTATCATACAAAGCTATTCTTTCTAAAACTTCCTGTGTAACCTCTTGGTGCTCAAAGTACCACCACCTTAAATCCATGGGAACAAACATTTGTTGCCATCCCTATAATTCTACCTTTTCTAGAATTTCATACACATGGAATCATATGATATCAGAAATCAGCCTTGAAGTCTGATTTCTTTCTCTAAGCAAAATGCATTTAAGATCCATCCATGCTGATACATGAATTAATGTCTGTTCTGTTTTTTTAGGAATTGGTCCTTTAGGTGGATGCACAACAGTTTGCTTATCTATTCACCTCTTGAAGGATATTTGAGTTGTTTTCAGGTTTTGGCTCTTATGAATAAAGGTGCTAGAAATGCTAGTGTACAAGTTTTTGTGCTAACAAATTTTCAGTTCTTGTGGGTAAATTCCTAGGAGAAAGGATGCTCAATCATATAATAAGCATTTGATTAACTTTATAAGAAACTGGAAAACTATTTTCCAAAGTGGTTGTGATATTCTGCATTCCAGAATATCCAGAATTTCCGTTGTTCTTTATCCTCTTTACCACTTAAAATCTTCAGTTGATTTATTTTAGTCATTCTAATAGGTATATAAAGGTGAACTTAAAAAAAAAAAACCAACAACTTGCAATTCCCTAATAACTAATGATCAGTGCAACTAACTGTGGCAACTCTATGTTTTATTAAGTTTTAAGTAGTTTATTTTCTGGATGTATATCTTTTAGCAGGTGTGTGATTTACAAATATTTTCTGAGTTTTGGTAAAAGTCTAATTTACTAATGTCCTTTTATGAATTGTGCTTTTGAGTTCATCTCTTAAAACTCCTAATCAAACTCAAGGTCATGTAGATTTTCTCCTATTTTCTTCCAGAAGAGTTTTTAGTGTTACATTTTACACTTTAGGCCCATAATCCGTACTGGTTTAATTGGTATAAGATGTGAGACATATGTCAGGGTTTATTGCTTTGTAAATTGTGTTCAATTATTTTAGTATCATTATGTGAGAAGGATATTCTTTCTCCACTGAATTGTATTTGTACTTTTGTAAAAAGTTAGTTCACTGTATTTGTTTTGATCTACTTTTGAGGTCTCTATTCTGTGTAATTAATCTTGTCTATCCTTTCAGCTTTACTCTGATTACTATAGACTTAGTAACTCTTGAAGTTGGCTACTGTGGAATTTCTAACCTTATTTTTTTCCCCTCATACTTATTTTGGCATAGTTACATTTTATGTTAATTGTGAGGTTCTTTCTCTGGCTTTGGGTGGTTCCCCCGTACACAGGGTCTGGTCAGTATTCTGCTGGTTACTTCAGCGGGCTGCTATTCAGATTCCCAGACTTTTCTCTCTGTGAAGCTCTTTTCTTTCTGGCACTGAATCCTTTGAATTCTGGTATCTTCTTCTTCCTCAAATCCCAGCTCTGTCTCCTCAAGTCAGACAATACCTAGCTCTGTCTGGGATCCTCCTTTCTGTGCTACATCCTGGAAACTCTCCAAGGTAGTCAGCTGTGCCAACCTCAACAGTCAGGCTCACCTCAATTCTTCCCTTCCCTTCTCTTCTCTCATCTCTACAGCTCTTCTTTCCTCTCCTGCCCTCCCTCCCACCCCTCTCCTCCCCTTCTCTCTACTCTTCTCTTCTCCCTCTCTTTCCCTCTTACTTTTCAGAGTGTTTAGAGGGAATTACTATATATTGGTTAGAAACAAACTTCCAGAGAACCACTTTTAGTTTTATTTTATGATAAAATTATATATATTTAAGGTGTACAGCATAAAATTTTGATATACATGTGCATAGTAAAAGCATTATAATCAGCAGATTATTATGCTAAGTAAAACAAGCCAGACATAGATAGGAAAACACTGCATGATGTCTCTTATATGTGGAATCTGGTTATCTGGCCCAGGAAGGTGGGAGGAATAGGAGATATTGGTCAAAGGGTATAGAAGGTATAAGGTTATGTAGGATGAGTAAATCCAGACATCTTATATATAGTATGATGACTATAGATAATAATACTATGTTGAATACTAGAAATTTTCTAAGAAAGTAGATTTCAGGTGCTCTCATCATAATGAACTGCTTGTTTTGTGGTTTTTCTTATTATTTCTATTGTTGCATTGTTTTTATGGCATTATTTCTACTTCTTTCTTTGTTATTGCTTTTGATCAGTTTATTCTATTTTTATTTTATTAACTTCTTGAGAGGGACACTTGACTAGTTAATTTCTAGTTATTATTTTCTAGAGTAATAACATTTTCATTACGGTACATCATATTTTAAATATTATCCAATATCAAATCTTTTATAATTCCTATTATGATTACTTCTTTCACTGGAGAGTTATTTTGAGCATTATTATTTTTTTAAATTTCAAATATATAACTTAATTACAGTTTTATTTTTGGTTTCTAATTTAAATACATTTTTAACAGAGAATACAGTCTGCATGTTTGAAATTCTATGATAATAATTGAGATTTTATTTGTGATTTACTTTTGTTTTGAGTTCTTTGTTGATGTTTAATAAAAAGTTTATAGATATGAATTACTTGGTGAATGTTTAGTTAAAGAGAACTGAATACTATATGCTTTAGATTGTTTTGGTATTTTACCCTGGGTACTTAAGAAATACTGCATAATCATGCAATAAAATGATAAAATAGAGTTCAATCTAGTTATCTTAATAACAACATACTTTGCTTATTTCATTGAACATTTTGAATTGTTATTTTAATTTTAAGTACAATGATAGTAGATTAAAATACTCAGATATAACATTTTAAATATTAAAATAATAAAATTACTTAAATTCTTACTGTATATGCACATGTTGTAGAAGGATTTCTTTTATAGAACATAAAATGAATACTTTTGGAGTAATAGTTCAAAAAATTTAAATTACCTTTTAAAATATATTATGTCAACTTTAAGATCAGTTAATACTTACTTTAGTCTAAGACCTTCCTTTTCTTTCATTCCTGTAAAACCTTGAAGAACTTGAGTGGATTTTATGGAATTGCCTATGTTTAATGACATGAGATATTGGTTAGGTCTGTGTGCTCTAAATTGGTTTTCTTAAGTAAAAAAATAAATAGATTTTATAATTATAATGCCTGAAGTTGGTGTATTATAAATATATGAAATATAGACTTTATTTTAAAATGACTCTGTCAAATTGAATTTGACAGCAACAGCCAGTTTAAGTTATGAGTTCTACCAGCACTGGAAAAATACTGCCTCTTTGGGAGGCTGTGAAAAATTGTGAGGAGATAAGAACTGCAGGTAGGTCTTCTAAATAAGGAGCTGTCCTTTCACTTCTTTATTTTTTTTTTAATGCAAATAGTGAATTTGGTAGTATTTAATCTATTGTCCATGGCAGATAACTTAATAAAAACTCTTCTTTTGGGAGAAGTCAGAATGAATGGATAAACCACATCTTAGCTGACTTCACATCCCTTCTCAGCTTGAGTTGAATCAATCTTTCTCTCTTTCATTTTCACTTTGGGATCCAGCTAAAAATTCACACCAAAAATACCATGGGTCTGCAAAATAATTAACCTGCACTTACTACTTTGGTTCTGGAGTAGACAAAAAAGGAAATAACAATTCAGAGGCTATAGCTACTTTTATAAATCTTTTGAGAATAACATATCAAATATTAAACTAACTATTCTGTTGGGATCATATATAAATTTTATATCTTTTCCTGGTTGCCTGGAAGTAGCAACAGAGAAAGTAAGTAAATATTGGTGATCTTGGGATTCCCTGCTCTGTCTCCTTGTTTCTGTGGAAGGAGTTGCCTACCAATTTCTGCATGTCCATGACCCTTCCACTGCATCTTCTCTCCTACCCCCACATAAAGGAGGGAAAAAAAGCCAAGCCAGAGCAGAGGAGCCAACCACCCCTCAAGTAATATCTAAATTATTTTTTATTAAGGAATGCTATGCAGTTTTAACCTACTTTGTCTTGATATACTTTATGTTAAAATTAATGAGAAAATAGAAGCAAACCTGGACTGTGACAGATTATTTTTGCATGACATAATTTATGACCCCTATTTAGGAGATAATTATGATTTCTGATAAACACTTTTATGTTTTCATATAACTAAATGAGTCTAAGAAATTCTGATAAGCTAAGGTTACCCAAGGGGAATACAGATGATGAGATGGTTGGATGGATCACCGACACGATGGACATGAGTTTGAGTAGGCTCTGGGAGTTGGTGACGGACAGGGAAGCCTGGTGTGCTGCAATCCATGGGGTCACAAGGAGCCGGATATGACTGAGCAACTGAACTGATCTGAAGGTTGCCCATGCAACTGGGTAAAAATCATTAAAATATTTTATTAGATACATGTTTCCAATCTATCTTAACAATAATTATTTAACAATTTTTTTATTATTAAATATCTCCTACAGAACATAAAATTTTGAATAGTCTTTAACGGGCCTCTTCTCTTATGAAAAGTTTACACAAACACTTTGACATATGTTCATAATCAATTTGTTCAAGAAATTTGGTTTAACAGGAACAACAAATCTAAAGAGTAATGTTTTCTAGAATGCTTCACAGTCCAACTCTCACATCCATACATGACCACTGGAAACACCGTAGCCTTGACTAGATGGACCTTTGTTGGCAAAGTAATGTCTCTGCTTTCTAATATGCTATCTAGGTTGGTCATAACTTTCCTTCCAAAGTGTGTATATCCTCTACCTATTCAGAATTCCATGGATAGAGGAGCCTGCCGGGCTATAGTCCATGGGGTTGAATAGAGCTGGACACAACTGAGAGACTAACATTTTCACACATTCTGTACCTGGGCTCCCTGATGGTACAGCAGTAAAGAATCTGCCCACCAATGCAAAGGACATGAATTCTATCCTTGGGTCAAGAAGATCCCTTGGAGAAGGAAATGGTTCCCTTATACCAAATACTCCCACTCCAGTATTCTTGCCTGGGAAATCCCATGGACAGTAGAGCCTAGTAGGTTACACTCCATGGGGTCACAAATAGTTGAACATGACTTAGCAACTAAACAATAGCACTTTATACCAGAAGTGATTCTGGAATATGGGCGGTCCAAAGGTTAAAAGCAGTTTCTGTATTCTAGAAACTTTTAGAGCAGGATAGCATATCACTTCTTAACTGGCTCTTTAGCACTTCCTAGGTAGCTCAGTGGTAAAGAATCTGCCTGCAATGCAGAAGATCCCAGAGACACGGGTTTGGTCCTTGGGTCAGGAAGATCCCCTGGGTAAGGAAATAGCAACCCACTCCAGTACTCTTGCCTGGAGAATCCCATGGACAGAGGAGCCTGATGGGCTCCAGTCCATAGGTTAACAAAGAGTTGAACATGACTTAGCATGTGCGCATGAGCACACACACACACAGAGACACACACATACACACACACACACATACACACACACAACTGGATCTTTTATTTTACTTCTTCAGGTATAAGAAGGATACTAAGTAGGGAATTATGTCTGAAGCCTGGCAGATTTTATGCCCTCAGGTCAACTGCCAAGAATCTTAATATATTATCCTTTTTTAATCTCAGTGGCAGGCCACATATAAACATTTTCCCTTCATTTTCATGTTATTTGATTTATTCCTGGATATCCTGTTTCCCAAGTGCAAAGAAAACATTAACATTGTGATAAAAGATATATAGGTCATCTGAATAATTAGAAGAAAACTGCTGATTCTTAGATAGGGTATAATAATATAAAAAATATATCACTACCAAACTCCCAATATTTAACTTACAGTTCATATTTACTTTAGCTTAAAACCCTTCATTTTTTTTCATTACCATAAAGCCATGGAACTTGAGTGCATATTATGGAATTGCCAGTATTTAATGACATGAGATTAGGTCTGTGTGCTCTGAATTGGTTAAAAACTATTTTTATAATTATAATTCCTGAAGTATGTGTATTATAAACATTGGATGAACTAGAAACTTTATTTTCAAAGTGATTTCTTGAATAAATTTATTTCTAGAAAATTAATATTTATATTTTCTCTACTATTAAACATACTTTTCACTATAATTTCCAGTTGGTGTATGTTGGTATGAGAAAAAAATACTCATGTTATTTTTGTTGGCTTTCTAGTCAACAAACTGCTAAAGTCATCAACATTTTCTAATACTTTGCTTGTTGATCTGTTTATTTTTTATATGATTGTATCACCTTACAATAGTGACAGTTTTTCTGCCTCTCTCTTTTTTAAAAAATTTTTTCTCTCCTTATAACATTGGTCAGCATCACTGGTACTTTGTTAAAAGTAGTTGTAAAATTTACATCCTTATATTGTTCCTGATTTTAAAAGGAATGCATCAAAAGTTATTTTATTTCATATCAACTTTACATAGTTAAGGAAATACAATTGCATTCATAGGTTGTTGAGAATTTATTAACACATTTATTAATATGTGTTAATCTTCATCAAGTAATTTTCAACATTTGAGATAATCATTTAAATTTTGTCAGTCTATTCAAATGGTGAATTATAACAGTTTTTTTCCTGATATAGAACCATATTCAAAGTCTTAAAACAAACTCCACTATAAAAATTCTACTGTGTTTAAGTTAATATTTTGAGAATTTGTGCATGTATGTTCATAAATAAAATTGTCCAATAACTATTCTTACATAATTGTAATAAAATATAGTTTTAGAATAAAGTTACATACATAGATTCTAGATTGATGTAAGCAGTGCTGCTGCTGCTGCTGCTGCTAAGTCGCTTCAGTTGAGTCCGACTCTGCGGCCCCATTGACGGCAGCCCACCAGGCTCCTCCGTCCCTGGGATTCTCCAGGCAAGAACATTGGAGTGGGTTGCCATTTCCTTCTCCAATGCATGAAAGTGAAAAGTGAAAGTGAAGTCGCTCATTCGTGTCCGACTCTTAGCGACCCCATGGACTGCAGCCTACCAGGCTCCTCCATCCATGGGATTTTCCAGGCAAGAGTACTGGAGTGCTATTGCCTTCTCTGGATTCAAGCAGTAATAGTTATCAAATGATTGATGATTTATGAGTGCATTGATGAATATATAGATTAATAAATAAAAGAAAAATCATCCTATAGGTTTTATATAGTTTTTGATGGAAGGCATCTGAGGAAATTATGTAAACAATCTTGAGGGTCATATATACTTTCTATTTTGCCTTGATGAAGAAGTGGACTTTATACCCTTTATACTCACATATTTGCTTTGCTGAAGTTTTCAGGACAGGAATCTATGTCTAGTCAACTATACAATTCCTAGCAGGAAAAAAAAACTACTTTTTAGCATTTCATCTATGGAAAGAGATAAAATAACTCACAATTTAACAAGGATTAGTGACTTGTTGACTGCAACCAAGATATCAGAAAATGATTGTTTCTTGGCAGCAAAGTGATGACAAAGCTAGACAGTATGTTGAAAAACAGAGACATTATTCTACTGACGAAGGTCTGTATAATCAAGGCTATGGTCTTCCCAGTGGTCATGTACCATTGTAAGAGCTGGACCGAAAAGAAGGCAGAATGCCAAAGAATTGATGCCTTCAAATCATGGTGCTGGAGGAGACTNTGGCTGGATGGCATTGTGAACTCGATGGACGTGAGTCTGAGTGAACTCTGGGAGTTGGTGATGGACAGGGAGGCCTGGCGTGCAGCGATTCATGGGGTCACAAAGAGTCGGACACAACTGAGCGACTGAACTGAACTGAACTGAACTGCTTAGTCATGAAGTGATGGGACCGGATGCTATATTAGTGTTTCTTGTTTTTGTTTTTGTTTTTAGTAGAAAGGATTTTTATTTATTTATTTATTTATTTATTGAAGGCTAATTAGTTTACAATATTGTATTGGTTTTGTCATACATTGACATGAATCCGCCGCAGGTACACGTGTTCCCCATCCTGAATCCCCCTCCATGTTGAGTTTCAAGCCAGCTTTTTCACTCTCCTCTTTCACCTTCATCAAGAGGCTCTTTAGTTTCTCTTCATTTTCTGCCATAAAGATGGTGTCATCTCATGATCCTCTACATAGAAAACCCTAAAGACACCACCAGAAAATTACTAGAGCTAATCAATAAATACAGTAAAGTTGCAGGATATAAAATTAATACACATAAATCTCTTGCATTCCTATACACTAACAATGAGAAAACAGAGAAATTATGGAAACAATTCCATTCACCATTACAATGAAAAGAATAAAATACTTAGGAATAAATCTACCTAAAGAAATGAAGAGTCGGACACTACTGAGCAAGTTCACTCACTCACTCATGCAAAGAAACAAAAGACTTATATATAAAAAACTATAAAACCCTGGTGAAAGAAATCAAAGATGACACAAATAGGTGGAGAAATATATCATATTCATGGATCGGAAGAATCAATTTAGTGAAAATGAGTATACTACTCAAAGCAATCTATAGATTCAATACAATCCCTATCAAGCTACCAAAGGTATTTTTCACAGAACTAGAACAAATAAATTCACAATATGTATGGAAATACAAAAAACCTTGAATAGCCAAAGAAATCTTGAGAAAGAAGAATGGAACTGGAGGAATCAACCCGCCTGACTTTAGACTATACTACAAAGCTACAGTCATCAAGAGAGTATGGTACTGGCTCAAAGACAAAAATATAGATCAATGGAACAAAATAGAAAGCCCAGAGATAAAAAATACAAAAAACCTTGAATAGCCAAAGAAATCTTGAGAAAGAAGAATGGAACTGGAGGAATCAACCCGCCTGACTTTAGACTATACTACAAAGCTACAGTCATCAAGAGAGTATGGTACTGGCTCAAAGACAAAAATATAGATCAATGGAACAAAATAGAAAGCCCAGAGATAAATCCACACACCTATGGACACCTTATCTTTGACAAAGGAGGCAAAAATATACAATGGAGAAAAGACAATCTCTTTAACAAGTGGTGCTGGGGAAACTGGTCAACCATCTGTAAAAGAATGAAACTAGAACACTTTCTAACACCTTACACAAAAATAAACTCTAAATGGATTAAAGATCTGAATGTAAGATCAGAAACTATAAAACTCCTAGAGGAAAACATAGGCAAAACACTCTCTGACATAAATCACAGCAGGATCCTCTATGACCCACCTTCCAGAGTAATGGAAATAAAAGCAAAAATAAATAAATGGGACCTAATTAAAGTTAAAAGCTTTGCAAAACATGGGAAACTAAAAGCAAGGTGGAAAGACAGCCTTCAGAATGGGAGGAAATAATAGCAAATGAAGCAGTGACAAAGAATTAATCTCAAAAATATATAAGCAGCTCGTGCAGCTCAATACCAGAAAAATAGAAGACCCAATCAAAAAATGGGCCAAAGAACTAAACAGACATTTCTCCAAAGAAGACATACAGATGGCTAACAAACAGGAGAAAAGATGCTAAATATTATCAGAGCAGTGCAAATCAAAACCACAATGAGGTACTATCTCATGCTGATCAGAAAGGCTGCTATCAAAAGTTCTACAAACAGTAAATTCTGGAAAGGGTGTGGAGAAAAGGGAACCCTCTTACACTGTTGGTGGGAGTGCAAACTAGTACAGCCACTATGGAGAACAGTGTGGAGATTCCTTAAAAAACTGGAAATAGAACTGCCATAAGACCCAGAGATACCACTGCTGGGCATACATCAAGGAAACCAGTATTGAAAGAGACACATGTACCCCAATGTTCATTGTAGCACTGTTTACAATAGCCAGGACATGGAAGCAACCTAGATGTCCATTGGTAGATGAATGGATAAGAAAGCTGTGGTACATATACACAATGGAATATTACTCAGCTATTAAAAAAAATCAGTTCTAACGAGGTGGATGAAACTGGAGCCTATTATATAGAGTGAAATAAGTCAGAAAGAAGAACACCAATGCAGTATATTAATGCATATATATGGAATTTAGAAAGATGGTAACAATGACCTTATATGTGAGATAGCAAAAGAGACACAAAAAGAAAGAACAGACTTTCAGACTCTGTGGGATGATTTGAGAGAATAGTCTTGAAACATGTATATTACCATATGTGAAATAGATCACCAGTCCAAGTTCGATGCATGAAACAGGGCACTCAAAGCCGGTGCACTGGGACAACCCTGAGGGATGGGATGGGGAGGCAGGTGGGAGGGGGTTCAGGATGGGGGACACATGTACACCCATGCCTGATTCATGTCAATGTTGGCAAAAATCACTACAATGTTGTTAAGAAATTAGCCTTCAATTAAATTTAATTAATTAATTTTTAAAAAAGAGTGATGTGTCTGCATAAATAAGGGTGTCAATATTTCTCCCAGCCAACTTGATCCCAGCCTGTGATTCATTCAGCACAGCATTTCTCATGATGTACTCTGCATATAAGTTAAATAAGCACAGTGACAATATACAACCCTGTTGTACTCCTTTCCTAAGTTTTACCTGTCCATTGTTCCATGTCCTACTTGACCTATTGCCTCTTGACCCAAATACAGGTTTCTCAGGAGGCATGTAAGATGATCTGGTACTCCCATACCTTTAAGAATTTTCCACAGTTTGTTGTGATCCACACAGTCAAAGGCTTTAGTGTAGTCCATGAAGCAGAAGTAGATGTTTTTCTGGAATTCCCTTGCTCTCTCCATGAGCCAATGAATGTTGACAGCTTGATCTCTGGTTCCTTTGCCTCTTCAAAACTCAGTTTGTACATCTGAAAGTTCTCAGTCCATGTACTGCTGAAGTCTAGCTTGAAGGATTTTGACCATTATCTTGCTAGCATGTGAAATGAGAGCAATTGTACAGTAGTTTGAACATTGTTTAGCATTGCCCTTCTTTGGGATGAATTTGAAAAAACTGACTTTTTTTCCAGTCCTGCGGTCACTGCTGAGTTTTCCAAATTTGCTGACATATTGAGTGTAGCTATTTAAGCATCATTTTTAGGGTTTTAAGTAGCTCAGCTGGAATTCCATCACCTCTACTGGTTTTGTTTATAGTAATGCTTCCTAAGGCCCTCTTGACTTCACATCACAGGATGTCTGGCTCTAAGTGAGTGATTATACCAGTATGGTAATCTCAGTCATTAAGACCTTTCCTACATAGCTCTGTATATTCTTGTGACCTCTTCTTAATATCTTCTGCTTCTATTAGGTCTTTCCCTGTCTGTCCTTTATTGTGCCCATGCTTGCTTATAATGTTCCCTTGATATCTCAGTTTTTCTGGAAAGATCTCTAGTTTTTCCCATTCTATTGTTTTCCTCTATTTCTTTGCATTGTTCATTTAAGAAAGCTTTCTAATCTGTCCTTGCTACTCTTAGAACTCTGCATTCAATTGAGTATATTGTTCCCTTTCTCCTTTGTCTTTCATTTCTCTTCTTCACTCAGTGATTTGTAAAGCCTCCTCAGACAACCACTTTGCCTTCTTGCTATTCCATTTCTTGGAGGGGCTTTTTGCCCACAGTAGTAAATAAAATGGTCATCTGAATTAAATTCTCCCATTCCCATCCATTTTTAGTTCAGTGATTCCTAAGATATGGATGTTCATTCCTGCTGTCTTCTCTTTGTTCATGTCCAGTTTGCCTTGATTCATGGACCTAACATTCCAGGTTCCTTTCCAATATTGTCCATTACAGAACTGGACTTTACTTTCACACAAGACACATTCACAACTGAGTATCATGTCTGTTTTGGCCCAGCTGCTTCCTTCTTTCTGGAAAGTGAAAGTGTTAATCGCTCAGTTGAGTCTGACTCTTTGTAACCCTATGGACTATAGCCTGCCAGGCTCCTCTGCCATGTAATTCTCCAGACAGGAATACTGGAGTAGGGTACCATTCCCTTCTCCAGGGGATCTTCCCAACACAAGGATCGGACCCATGTCTCCTGCATTGCAGGCGGATTCTTTACTGTCTGGAGTTATTCGTTATTGCCTTCCACTCTTCCCCAGTAGCATATTGGAAACTTTCTGACCTGGGGGAGTTCAACTTCTGCTGTCAAGTCTTTTTGCCTTCTCATATTCTTCACAGGGTTCTCCCGGCAAGAACACTGGAGTGGGTTGCCAATTCCTGCTCCAATGGATCAAGTTGTGTCAGAACTTTTCACTACAACCTGTCCATCTTGGGTGACCCTGCCTGCCATGGCTCATAGCTTCATTGCATGACTCAGAATGAGTTACGCAAGGTCCTTCACAACAAGGCTGTGATCCATGAAGGGCAATTCTAATTTTACTGAGATATTTTTTCCAATCTTGTCAGATTTGTCAAGATGAAAATTTTAATGATTCGGTGTGTTAATGCATACTTGGACAATAGTGACTTAGTATGTGATGTTTCCATGGAAGAATTTAGTAGTGACTATTAATATTTAAAATATGCATACCCTTTAACCTAGCCAGTTAGACACACACACTCGACGTATATATTCACACCTCTGTAAGATGATATACTTTAGGCTATTTATTAATTACAGAAAGATATTAAGTGACAAATGGCAAGCATGCCATAAAAGTCAATCAAGTGTTGGTTGATTTTAGGGAATTTCTTGGTTTTCCAGTGGTTAGCACTCTGCACTCTCACTGCTGAGGGCTTGGATTCAATCCCAGGGAACTAAAGTCCCTCAAGCATGTGGGATCTTAGTTCACTGACCAGGGATTGAACTCATGACCCCTGCAGTGGAATGGTCGAGTCTTAACCACTAGACCACCAGGGAAGTCCTGAGAGTTGGCTGATTTTAAAAAGTTGACACTCCCTGTGTTAGAATGGAATGCTTAAAGAGTTATTTAGAGAAAGGATGACGAAGCTCCTTATATTCTGATGTGAAGCAAAAAAATCAAGATGTATTTTCAGATTAAAAAAAGCAAAGTGCAGAATATCTTTTGGGTGAAAATGAAGGTGTGGGAACCGTACATGTAATTATTTGAATATGCAGTTTATCATTGGAAGGACATCCAAGAAAATGCTAATATACTCCTCTGAAGAGGGGAACTGCATGGATGGGCAACAATGTAAAGTGAAACTTTCCAAAAGTTGGGGACCAGCTGAGTACTTATTGCTTGTATAGTACTGAAACCACACAACTCAGATGGGACTTGAATCCATAACCCAGGACTCCAACCCTGCCAGAACCCAGGTTGGTACTTGAACTGTTTTCTAATTGAGATCACATACCTGGTGTCAGTATGTAATGAAGCTTGGGTTCTTTATGTCTCATCATAGAAAGGATTCAGTCAGAGACTGAAATAGATAAATAAATCTATAGATAAATAAATAATAAAAAAAGATAGATAAAAAGTGGATTTGTTTAGAGGGAAACACTCTCCACAGACTTCCTGTGTGCCATCTCTGAAGATAAGAGGCCTCAAAAATGGCATGGTTAGTTTTTATGGGCTGAGTAATTTCACTGGCTAACGAAATCAACCTTCCACATATGAAAGTGAAAATGAAAGACGCTCAGTCATGTCCAACTCTTTGCGACCCCATGGACTATACAGTCCATGTAATTCTCCAGGCCACAATATTGGCCTGAATAGCCTTTCCCTTCTCTAGGAGATCTTCCCAACCCAAGGATCGAACCCAGGTCTCCCACATTGCAGGCAGATTCTTTACCAACTGAGCTATCAGGGAAGCCATGTAAGTATCTATGTGGGTTATTCCAACTAGTTTGTGGAAAGGGGTGAAGATTTCCATGAACTGGGCCACTGCCAACACTTTGGCCTTTTGCCATGGCATGCCATGTTATGCCACGTCATGTCTCAGGACTGTCATGGCACTGGTGATTGTGTCAGATAGCTCATGCTAGTGTATTTCAATGATCGTGTAATGAAGCTCAAGGTCCCCTGGAAGTTGAATCATCCACCACCTTGGACTTAGGTTTGTTCTAACCAGTTTATGCAATACCCTCAGGGGTTATGTCATTCTTTTAAAGGTTATGCCCACTCTGCTTCCCTCCTGTTTCAGAATCACCGGGCACTGTGACACACAGGGAGAATTTCTGCCCTTATGAAGATCGTGGTTATTGTTGTTGTTTAGTTGCTCAGTCGTGTCCAGTTCTTTGCAACCCCATGAACTCCAGCACACCAGACTTCTCTGTCCTTCACCATCTCCCGGAGGTTGCGCAAATTCACATCCATTCAGTCGGTAATGCCATCTAACCATCTCATCCTCTGTCATCCCCTTCTCCTCCTGCCTTCAGTCTTTCCGAGCATCAGGATCTTTTCCCATGAGTCAGCTCTTCACATTAGGTGGCCAAAGTACTAGAGTTTGAGCTTCAGCAGCAGTTCCTCCAATGAATATTCAGGATTTATTTCCTTTAGGATTGATTGGTTCGATCTCCTAAGTGTTCAAGGGACTCTCAAGAGTCTTCTCCAACACCACAGTTCAAAAGCACAATTGTTTGGCACTCTTTATGGTCCAACTTTCACATCCATACATGACTACTGGAAAAACCATAGCTTTGACTATATGGACCTTTGCCAACAAAGTAATGTCTCTGCTTTTTACACTGTATCTTATGAAGATACAGTGTATTAAAAAGAGAAGGCTAGCAAATATATTAGAAAAATACTATGTATTCAGTTCAGTTCAGTCTCTCAGTCATGACAGACTCTTTGTGACCCCATGAACCGCAGCACACCAGGCCTCCCTGTCCATCACCAACTCCCAGAGTCCACCCAAACCCATGTCCATTGAGTTGGTGATGCCATCCAACAATCTCATCCTCTGTCATCCCCTTCTCCTCCTGCCCCCAATCTTTCCCAGCATCAGAGTCTTTTCAAATGAATCAGCTCTTTGCATCAGGTGGCCAAAGTATTAGAGTTTCGGCTTCAAAATCAGTCCTACCAATGAACACCTAGGACTGATCTCCTTTAGGATGGACTAGTTGGATCTCCTCGCAGTAATGTCTCTGCTTTTTAATATGCTGTCTAGGTTGGTCATAGCTTTCCTTCCAAGAAATAAGCATCTTCTAATTTCATGGCTGCAATCACCATCTGCAGTGATTTTGGAGCCCAGAAAAATAAAGTCAGCCACTGTTTCTACCATTTCCCCATATATTTGCCATGAAATGATGGAACTGGATGTCATGATCTTAGTTTTCTGAATGTTGAGTTTTAAACCAGCTTTGTCACTCTCCTCTTTCACTTTCATCAAGAGGCTCTTTAGTTCTTCTTCACTTTCTGCCATAATGGTGGTGTCATCTGCATATCTGAGGTTACTGATATTTCTCCCGGCAATCTTGATTCCAGCTTGTGTTTCCTCCAGCCCAGCATTTCTCATGTATTAAACTACTTGTAAATGCAACCGATATGCAGAGAAGCTAGAGACAGAAACACTCAAGGAAAACATCTCTGCTGTCATAAAAGAGTCAATGTTTCAGGCCAAGGTACTAGCTGAAAAATGTGGAGCCAGCCGCCTATACCAGGAATTTGGCAACAACTACTAATACTTAAAATAGTGGGAATTGGGGATTTATTTCTTTTCTTCTTTCTTTCCTTTTCTTCCTTCTTTCCTTCTTTTCCTGGCCTACATCTGCTGCTTTCTCCTCCTGCTCTTATTCTCCCTTCTCATCCTCCATCTTGCACCCCACTCCAGTACTCTTGGCTGGAAAATCCCATGGACAGAGGAGCCTGGTAGGCCGCAGTCCATGGGGTCGCTAAGAGTCGGACACAACTGAGCGACTTCACTTTCACGCATTGGAGAAGGAAATGACAACCCACTCCAGTGTTCTTGCCTGGAGAATCCCAGGGACGGGGGAGCCTGGTGGGCTGCCGTCTCTGGGGTCGCACAGAGTCGGACACAACTGAAGCGACTTAGTAGTAGTAGATCCTCCATCTCCTTTTTCTTTTTCCCCCAAATGGGGCTTTTCCCATTCATATTTCATGACCGTGGGGTTTTCAAGCACTTTATGAGAGGCAAGTACATGCCAGCCTCCAGTGATCTTGCCAGCACTTTCCAGGGAATAGAATGAGGTCTTTATTTTCCCTATGTTTTGAGTACATACTTATCCAATGGTCATGAGATCATTCTTATGTACCTAAAACATTGGATATGGCCCACTGCTATACATACACACACACACACACACACGCACACACACACACATATACACACATACATATGTGGGCTTTCCAGGTGGCTCAGGGGTAAAGAATCCAACTGCCAATACAAGAGATATCAGTTTGATCCCTGAGCTGGGAAGATCCCCTGGAGGAGGAAATGTCAATCCACTCCAGTATCCTTGCCTGGAAAATCCCATGGACAGAGGAGCTTGGCAGGCTGCAGTCTATGGACTCACACGGCTGAGTGACTGAGCACACACACACATACAAATACACAGTGAAAACAAATTAATTAAAAAGCAAGTATTAGGAAGTGTCCATATTTAATAACATCAAAATTATATTCACAGCAAACAAAAGTACAAGAGAAGCTTTGTCTCTCCCACTCTTTTTCTCTCTCTCTCTCCTTCTGATAAGCTATTGTGAATGAGAAATTTAATTAAAACATGTGTATTTTGTATATGGAAGAGAAAGCAACACAGTTAAAACTTCACCACTGGCTCTGATTCAGCAGGTTAGAGGAACCAAACTTCTGGGTTGTAGTCACTTTTCTCATCATAATATTTCTTCCATCTTCCCACATCAATTCTGAATTGAAAATTCCTAATAACTGTCCAAGTCTCCAACACACACACACACACACACACACACACACACAGCTTGCTTCCTACTCTGGAAGTCTTTCTGTGCCCTTGACTGGAAAGAAGGCAGCAATCAAAGCATTTCCTTGAATAGTGGAAGCCAAGATAAATCTACTTAATTCTGAGAAACAATAGAATTTCCACTGGGATCAAACTCCACAGAGCTGATTAGCATTTCTTTCATGCTAAGTATTTGGCTTAGATGTCAGGTCAGGGGTTAGTAGAGGTGAGTCCATTAGCCATTATATCAAATAAGAACATTCACATTCAGCTTCTCTGGTGGCTCAGATGGTAAAGAATCCACCTGCAATGCAGGAGACTCAGGTTTGATCCCTGGGTTGGGAAGATTCCCCAGTAGGAGGGCATGGCAACCCACTCCAGTATTCTTGCCTAGAGAATTCTCATGGACAGAGGAGTCTCACAGGCTACATGCAGTCCATGGGGCCACAAAGAGTCAGGCATGACTGAGCGACTAAGTACACACACAATTCGCATTCAATTAACTTGTGTTTTATTTCTTCAAATGGCCTTTCTCATTCTTGAAGATCAGTATTATCTTATCTTGGGCCATATTTTTTGTTCAGTTCTTTCATTTTTCCAGTTGGACAGTAAGAGGCTTAATCTAGGACAATCAACAAAGCAGACCACCCACCAACAGCCAACTGGTAGTATTTTGTTGTATTTTATGTTGTGTGCTTTAATCCATCTTTAGGAGAATTTATATTCTGTTAATGAAAAGACTGAAGTTTCTTGCTTTTTTTCTATTCAACATGTAATCTAAGTGGACTGAAATAGGAATCTCAGAAAATACGAGAAGTGTAATCTGTTCTTGGGTGGGGGTGGGGGAGAGGAGAAGGTTAGATAACTAGCTTCATTTATGCATCCTGTACCAGGTAATTAAAGCTGTTATCTTCATTTCCATGAAGACGGTACTTCAAACAGAGCCAAGTGCAGTTTATCTGGGTTTGCTGTTCTTGTGGGTTCTGTGAGTTTCAGAACTATATCACATTTCCTGCATTTATGGTTTTTCATCTTGAGTGTCTGTTCATTATTGCTCTCCTGGCCATCTAACCACAAGTACTCAACCTTAATATCAAACCTCTGCTGCCAGCAGTTACCAGTGCTTCATTTTATCCTTCTTCATTCTCTTTTAGGACATTTCTTTCCCATCCCCTTCTACCCTGGATTCATCTCTGTTGCCCAGGTCTCGCATTCCTGACTTCAAAACCTGACCTCCTTATCTTCTGCTGACTTGCTTCACCTTTTTAACCAACCTCCAAATTCCTGTCTGGGTTTATAGACCTGTGCTTTCCTTTGATCTTTTGAACTCTACACATTTCCTTCATTTTTGGCATCCATCGTTACCTCCTGTGAGATTCCCCTCGGGCAGCTCTCATCCTTGGGCAATCAGGGAATCAGGAAATACCCATCTCAGGAACTTGTTTTGAAAGGAGCAGTCTATACTCACCTTTACACTGAAGTCTGTTCACTGAGATCCAGTATAAACATCATGTTCATTATTGTATCTCCAGCATCCTATACAATGTTGCACCTATTAGATTCTCAACCAAAAATGTATCCACTGAATGAATTTCCGATATAACAACAAAAGCTCTTTCTGCCATTTGCTCACAGAGTTAAGCCTATGATTCTAATTTGTTGATAAGATTCAGGTTACTGTCGCTGGTATTTATTTTTCTGCTTTGTGAACATAGCTACATTGGGTGGAACAAAATCAAATACAGTGGATCCCATGGATTCAACTAGACCTCATTAATGAACTTCCATCAAGAAAACTGCCTGATGGAAAGCATGACACTCCTCTGAGGTTGCAATAAACTTCTAAGATTCCCAAACTAACAGCAAGTAAGAAAATGAGAAAAGGCTCAGAATATTGGCTTAAAGGTAATCAAAAAAATTTTAAATAAGATTCATAATTTATCTGGGATGCTGTGAGAAGGCCTATTATTCTCTTTCCCTAAAGACTCTATTTTCTTAAACCAGCTTTCATAAGTTTCTAAACTATGGCACCAAACATTCCTTGTCTGAGACAAGGATGTGTAAGAAAATATATTGCTATGGAAAGAATTTTTATGATCCTTTCAGGAATGACTTGTCAAAGCAGCATCAGTTCAGGTCAGTTCAGTTGCTCAGTTGTGTCCGACTCTTTGCAACCCCATGAATTGCAGCACGCCAGTCCTCCCTGTCCATCACCAACTCCCCAAGTTTACTCAGACTCATGTCCATCAAGTCGGTGATGCCATCCAGCCATCTTATCCTCTGTTGTCCCCTTCTCCTCCTGTTCCCAATCGCTCCCAGCATCAGGGTCTTTTCCAATGAGTCAACTTTTTGCATGAGGTGGCCAAAGTATTGGAGTTTCAGCTTTACCATCAGTCCTTCCAATGAACACCCAGGACTGATCTCCTTTAGAATGTACTGGCTGGATCTCCTTGCAGTCCAAGGGACTCTCAAGAGTCTTCTCCAACACCACAGTTCAGGAGCATTGATTCTTTGGTGCTCAGCTTTCTTCACAGTCCAACTCTCACATCCATACATGACCACAGGAAAAACCATAGCCTTGACTAGATGGACCTTTGTTGGCAAAGTAATGTCTCCGCTTTTGAATATGCTATCTAGGTTGGTCATAACGTTCCTTCCAAAGAGTAAGTGTCTTTTAATTTCATGGCTACAGTCACCATCTGCAGTGGTTTTGGAGCCCAAAAAATAAAGTCTGACAGTGTTTCCACTGTTTCCTCATCTATTTCCCATGAAGTGATGGGACGGGATGCCATGATCTTGGTTCTCTGAATGTTGAGCTTTAAGCCAACTTTTTCACTCTCCTCTTTCACTTTCATCAAGAGGCTCTTTAGTTCCTCTTCACTTTCTGCCATAAGGGTGGTGTCATCTGCATATCTGAGGTGATTGATATTTCTCCTGGCAATCTTGATTCCAGCTTGTGTTTCTTCCAGTCCAGCGTTTCTCATGATGTACTCTGCATAGAAGTTAAATAAGCAGGGTGACAATATACAGCCTTCATGTACTCCTTTTCCTATTTGGAACCAGTCTGTTTTTCCATGTGCAGTTCTAACGGTTGCTTCCTGACCTGCATATAGGTTTCTCAAGAGGCTGGTCAAGTGGTCTGGTATTCCCATCTGTTTCAGAATTTTCCACAGTTTATTGTGATCCACACAGTCAAAGGCTTTGGCATAGTCAAGAAAGCAGAAATAGATGTTTTTCTGGAACTCTCTTGCTTTTTCCATGATCCAGCGGAAGCTGGCAATTTGATCTCTGGTTCCTCTGCCTTTTCTAAAACCAGCTTGAACATCTGGAAGTTCACAGTTCATGTATTGCTGAAGCCTGGCTTAGAGAGTTTTGAGCATTACTTTACTAGCGTGTGAGATGAGTGCAATTGTGCAGTAGTTTGAGCATTCTTTGGCATTGCCTTTTTTTGAGATTGGAATGAAAACTGACCTTTTCCAGTCCTGTGGCCACTGCTGAGTTTTCAAAATTTGCTGGCATATTGAGCGTAGCACTTTCACAGCATCATCTTTCAGGATTTGAAATAGCTCCACTGGAATTCCATCACCTCTACTAGCTTTGTTCGTAGTGATACTTTCTAAGATATTATAAATCATTGGCTTTAGTCCCTATGTTGTATGAAACATCCTTATAACCTTATACTCAGTAGTTTGTACCTTCCACCCCTCAACTCCTTTACTGCCCGCCCCCACTGATAACCATAGCTGTTTTCTATATCTGTGAGTCTGCTTCTTCTTTTAGTATTCACTAATTTGTTGTATTTTTAGATTACATGAATAAGTGACATCAGCTTTCCAGGTGGCACTAATGGTAAAGAGTCCACCTGCCAGTGCAGGAGATGCAAGATTTGTGGGTTCAGTCCCTGGGTCAGGAAAACTCCCTGGGGTAAGAAATGACAACCCACTCCAGAATTCTTGCTTGGAAAATCCCATGGACAGAGGAGCCTGGTGGGCTACAGTCCATGGGGTTACAAAGAATCAAATATGACCAAGAACAGAGCACAAGATCACAAAAATAAGTGATATCATACAGTATTTCTTTGCATATTTCTTGCATTCCTTTTCTGATCTCTCCTTAAAACTTAGCAAAGCTTTCTTTTTATTTAACAATCTAATCTGTTCAACTGTTCAGGGCCATAGGGCCCTGGTTTCTGAGCCTCGCAGGAAGAACAGCACACTCCTGGACGCTGTGTGATGCTACAGACTGAATGTTTGTGCTTTCCAAAATTCATGTGTCAAATTGTAGCTCCCAATGTGATGGTTAGGGTTAGGTATTTGGAAGGGGGAGCTTTGGAAGGTTGATTAGGTCCTGTGGGCAGAGCCCCATGAGGGGGATTAGTGCCCTTTTACAGAGAACCCCGAAAATTGCCTTGCCCTCTGCACCATGTGACAGGACAGCCCTTACCAGACATCAAATCTACTGGACACTTGACCTTGGACTTCCCAGGCTCCAAAACTGTAAAAAATAAATTCCTGTTCTTTATAAGCTACCCAGTTTGCTATTTCATTATAGCAGCCTGAACACATCAAGAAATGTGACCATTTGAAGTCAAGGCAGAATGAGCCCAATCAAGAAAAAGACAGAGTCAGAGAGAAAAATGATCAAATTATAAGGTTAATTACTGTGTGTGTGCTGAAGAAGGGAATGGCAAGCCACTTCAGTATTCTTGCCTTGAGAACCCCATGAACAGTATGAAAAGGCAAAATGATAGGATACCAAAAGAGAAACTCCCCAGGTCATTAGGTGCCCAATATGCTACTGGAGATCAGTGGAGAAATAACTCCAGAAAGAATGAAGGGATAGAGCCAAAGCAAAAACAATCCCCAGTTATGGATGTGACTGGTGATAGAAGCAAGATCCGATGCTGTAAAGAGCAGTATTGCATAGGAACCTGGAATGTCAGGTCCATGAATCAAGGCAAATTGGAAGTGGTCAAACAAGAGATGGCAAGGGTGAACGTCGACATTCTAGGAATCAGCGAACTAAAATGGACTGGAATGGGTGAATTTAACTCAGATGACTATTATATTTACTACTGTGGGCAGGACTAGTCTTTCCCATTCTGTTGTTTTCCTCTTATTTCTTTGCATTGATCACTGAGGAAGGCTTTCTTTTCTCTCCTTGCTATTCTTTGGAGCTCTGTATTCAAATGGGTATATCTTCCCTTTTCTCCTTTGCTTTTCACTTCCCTTCTTTTCACAGCTATTTGTAAGGCCTCCTCAGACAGTCATTTTGCCTCTTTGTGACGGACAGTGCAGAAGCACTGCTGAAAGGTGCTACCGTACGTCCAAGTTAAAGGGCGGTGGCTGAGAGGAGCCAACTGTGATGACGTTGATTCTCATCAAGGTATGCCCAAAATGCTCCTCTCGTTTGATTGTAGGGAAGTTGGTTTTCTTTCTTGGAGTGCTGTTGTAAGATAGCTTTTATGAGGTACAGAAGATATCTTGGGAGCCCTTTGCCAAATCCTTTTAGGTCAACTGACATCAGCACAGTTGTACACAGATTCATCATGCTATCAGCCTTCTTCAAATAGGCCATTTTGTACTTTTCTCTCGGGCCTTTCCCTGCCTTTCTTTGACCTTTCCTAATACCAAATAGGCTGTCATGTTACGTCAAACTCCAAACCTGCCCTTGCTATTAATTGAGCTATGAAGTGAGGTTTCAAAGCCATTTCCAAAGAGACTTTTCTTCTAAAGATTATGAAAATATTAGTTGGAAATATGAGCAAGCAGAAAATAGTATCTGACCAGAATGTTTGTACAGTATGAATAAGGAGAAGAAAAATTTGTGCATTGTTGTTGTTTCAGTCACTAAGTTGTCCAACTCTTTGAGACTCCATGGACTGCAGCATGCCAGGGTTCCCTGTCCTTCACTGTCTTCTAGAGTTTGCTGGAATTCATGTCCACTGTGTTGGTCATGCCATCGAACCATTTCATCCTCCGCTGCCCTCTTTTCCTTTAGCCTTCACTCTTTCCCAGAATCAGGGTCTTTTCCAATGAGTCATCTGTTCGCATTAGGTGACCAAAGTATTGGAGCTTCACCTTCAACATCAGGCCTTCCAATGAATATTCAGGGTTGATTTCCTTTAGGATTGACTGGTTTGATCTTCTTGCTGTCCCAGGGACTCACAAGAGTCTTCACAAGCACCATAATTCAAAAGCATCAGTTCTTTGGTGCTCAGCTTTCTTTATGGTTGAACTTTCACATCGATACATGACTACTGGAAAAAAAACATATCTTTGACTAAATAGACCTTTGTTGGCAAAGTGATGTCTTTGTTTTTGATATGCTATCTGGGTTTGTCACAGGTTTAAGGACTTCATTTATGACCAGTGTAACTAGGAAAAGCTCAAATATTTAATACTAAAATTAATATAGGCAGACGAGTTTCCATTCTGAAATCAAAAGAATATTCAATATTCAGAAATAAAGAAGTTGATTTCCATAAAATGATTCCTATAAGATTAGAATTATTGAATAATACTTGAATTTATGCTGAGGAGTGTTACTAGAAAAATAGAAGGCAGACATTAAACACAAGGAAGAAATTATCAGAATGAGAAAAAATTCAAAAGATATAGAAAATATCAGAATACAGGGCAGATACTAAGGCAAAGGAAGCACAAGCAAAACAGGATGTAATAATAGCAAAATAAAACATTTAAAAAAAAATCTAACACATTGAAATATCAGCAAGCAGCTCTATGTAACTGGTTGATTGAGCCTGGTGACCTGAAGATGTCATGCAAAACTAAAATGTGTATTAAACAGGTTCTGCTGGCTTTTCTTCCCTTCACCTGGATGAAATCATAAGCAAATCCCACTATGGCAGCAGATCTCAGACTGGCTTGATCGAAATCCTCTGGAGGGCTTGTGAAAACCAGATTTCTGGGTCTCACTGCAGAGCCTCTCATTTAATATGTCTGGAATGAATCTAAGAATTTGTATTTTTATCAAGTTTCCAGATGATTCTGATGCTACTGAGGAGGGTTGAAGACCACACTTTGAGAACAATTGCAGTATGGTTTCTGGTTACTCTAAATTAGTTGTTATGTTTTTGAGGTATTAAAAACTAAAGAATGATCTATTAATATAATTACTGCTTTATTTCATCATCTGATTCATAACATTTTTTACCCACTATTACTGTCACCCACCCACACCCCCAACAAAGAGAAACTACTTTAACTGCAATTTGGTTTGGAAGCTCGTGGTCAGGAAGAAAGGTGTATTAGGCTTCCTTTTTTCTTCTGGATAAAAACTTATTCTACTTGTTACCTGTCTTTGCCCCTTTAGATTTGGTAATGAGGGATGGGCATAGTGTTAGGTGCTAATGCATTTTTAATGGGGTCCCTTGTATTTAGAATGTCAAATATTGATGCTTTTTAACCTGGAAAACATAGGAAACTACAAGGAACATGTTCAGTAGTGGATGATGTTGCCTCACTCTAGGAAAATCATCTGATCAGTTTCTGGCTTCTTTCCAGCAGGACCCACTGACTCCCTCTGTTGTTGTCACATTTTCTTTCTAAGCATTCCCATTTCATAGCTGAGAGGTGGAGTCACACACTGGTATCACAAGTTTAAACCAGTCCTGCATGCATAATTTTCTGGTGTTTTCAAATCTTAGAGGTGCTTCTGAAACTCAAAAACATCAAGAAAATTTGAATTTAACATTCCTTAATTATAACATATAAAATGTTTAAATATGTTCTACATTTTAAAGCCATATTCTCTATAAAAATATATACAATTTTGTGTCATCACTCATAAATTAAAATCGGACCGCCAACTTCCACCTTGCATTTGTTATTGAGATTCCACTGTCTCTTAGAGTTATACCACTATTTAGGCAGAAAGTGAGAGTAAAACTTCTAAGAAAAGGACACAATTTTGACTCTCAATTTTATATTGATTGCTTATGATATCCTTCTGGAGTAGGAAATGGCAACCCACTCCAGTATTCTTGCCTGGAAAAATTCCATGGACAGAGGAGCCTGGAGGGCTTTAGTCCATGGGGTCAGACACTGTTAACTGAGCACACACACACACACAGAGATAACCTAATCATCTGAGTTCCCAGAGACCCCTTTATTTTGTAGCTCTTTGGTTCCAGTTGCCACATATTGGACAGTGAAGGGGTATTTAATGATGTGGGAAGCTTGGTGCAGCTGCTCTGTAGGGGTCTTATCACTTTCCTGTAGACAGTGCCACAAAGGAACAGAGGCACTTTAGGGGATGGAGTGGAATCACAGTTAGTCAAATAATGATACATGTTGGTGGAGGATGAAGTGCTGGTGTGTAGAAAGGCATGGGGCAATCAAAGGATATGGTGCGTTGTTCGAAGGATATGGTGTTTACTAATGATGGTAATGACAAAAACAGTTTGGGTTAACTGTGGCTACCATGGAGAGCCAACAAGATGAAAATGCTAAGTTTAAGGCCTTGTACACCCAACCTGGGCTTCTCTTGCGGCTCAGCTGGTAAAGAATCCACCTGCAATGCAGGAGACCTGGGTTCAGTCCTTGGGTTAGGAAGTTCCTCTGGAGAAGGGAAAGGCTACCTGCTGGAGTCCAGCTCCAGCAGCCAGGGAATCAGCCTGAAGGGATGAGCGGTGTCGGTGGAGGATGATGTAGCCTCTGACTCAAGTTGCGGGACTGCTTGTTTGTTTCAAGCTTCAGGTTTTCTTTTATACTTTGACAAAAGCATTAGGTCAGAGGTTTGACATTTTCAGTTCTCCTCGCCCCCTGACCCAGATTTATTGTCTCCAGAAATCACTGTTGCCCTTCAAACAGAGTTCCTGCTTCAGTGATTCTCTCAGAATCGGCTTTACTATATTATCTACTTCTTCTTATGTGTCCTCTACTTAACTTGTGATTACATAGTAACTCATGCTTATGTCTGGTCTGCATACCACATTCCTCAGTTTATTTCTTATCTTTCTAAATCCTGTTTGCCCCTAGTATTTTAAGCTCACTATCTCCTAAAAAGGCTTCTAGCTATTAATATCTCTAAAATTCCTAAATCTCGATAGTGAAAGGGAGTGAACTCGCTCAGTCGTGTCCGACTCTTTGCGACCCCATGGACTGCAGCCTACCAGGCTCCTCCACCCATCGGATTTTCCGAAAATCCCATGGGTGGAGGAGCCTGGTAGGCTATAGTAAAATATGCTAACACTACTGCTGCTGCTGCTAAGTCGCTTCAGTCGTGTCCGACTCTGTGCAACCCCAGAGATGGCAGTCCACCAGGCTCCCCCCATCCCTGGGATTCTCCAGGCAAGAACACTGGAGTGGGTTGCCATTTCCTTCTCAAATGCTAACACTACAACAATCCTTAAACTTTTAGCTTCTATGTCCGACTCTTTGCGACCCCATGGACTGCAGCCTACCAGGCTCCTCCACCCATCGGATTTTCCGAAAATCCCATGGGTGGAGGAGCCTGGTAGGCTATAGTAAAATATGCTAACACTACTGCTACTGCTGCTAAGTCGCTTCAGTCGTGTCCGACTCTGTGCAACCCCAGAGATGGCAGTCCACCAGGCTCCCCCCATCCCTGGGATTCTCCAGGCAAGAACACTGGAGTGGGTTGCCATTTCCTTCTCCAATGCTAACACTACAACAATCCTTAAACTTTTAGCTTCTAGCTATTCTTAATTATTCCTAAACCCTAAGCTCAGCAAACCTCTTTTGCCATAAATATTTCCCTCACAAACAGGTCTCAGATAACGATCCTTCCCATGGCCTCAAGCTGCGGCCTACGTGCTCATCCTGGAACATTCTTTGTAAAGATCCTTGAACAAATGTCAGTGGTTACTTCATAGATTATTTTCTGGGCACAACTGAGAAGGCTTTGTACTTTCTCATGCTTCTCTCAAGAAAAATAAGCACCTTAACATTCTTTCCAGCCAACTCAACCGAAGAAAGGAAAGAACAAGTCAGAATCACAAGACCTAAGTCCTTCATCTTGGGACCATGCCTGCTGGATGAGGAGAGGGTGTTGGGGCCATGCCTCCATTTTATCAGTAATGCCTAACGTGGCTCCTGACAGCTACCCACTCTTGTATCCTGGCCTGGAGATTTCCATGGACTGTATAGTCCATGGGGTCACAAAGAGTCTGACATGACTGAGCCACTTTCACTTTCACTTTTCACACCCAACCCAAATCTTCACTGGTGGAGAATAAGAATGCCTCTAGGTTGTTGCTAAAGGAATCCTTTATCATTTATAGCTACAAGGTAGACATGGTTCAGGATCAGATCCAGAACTTGATCATACAAGTTATCTTATAACTTATAGCATTGTAAAATCATTTAAACCCCAACCTTGCCAGGTCTCTCATGCTAAAATAAGGCAAACAGGAAATAGTGGGATCCTGAGATTGGTATGATAACAAATTTGGCCTCCCAGAGTGGTTGAGAATTTTAAACCAAAAATTATTGCAAAATCTTCCTTACGTGTGAAAGCAGTTCTTCTTTCACACATTTTTCAAGAATTATAAGTGAGGATCTGGATTCATAAAGAGATTTAGATTATCTTCAGGATACACACTCATGAATAGTATTCTAGTAGAGCCCTAATGAAGTATGTGTTTCATCAAAGAGGACATAACAGAGATATTGAAATAGTGCAGAATCTGGCTGATTTGTATCTGTAAGAACTGAAGGAGCATGTATGGAAAAGGTTTTAAAGGTGTTAATATGAGATGATAAAATGGAAAGTTGACTTAAGCCTATTTTAGTGGTATGAGTGTACTCACATAGAATTTGTGATTTATACTGTTAGCTCAAGCATCTGACTGTGGCCCTGGCCTTAAATGTGACCAACTTTTAAGGGAAGGGAGATGGTGGGAACTGTCAAGTATAACCTAGAGAAAAGTTTCTGAAAACTCAAGGAGATGCGAATCTTGAAGCGGAGCTCTTATGTGTTCAGTCATCTTGTAACCTTAGGAAAGTCTAAAGAATGCTCCCTTCATGAGGGCATTAAAAAACAAACAAACAAACAAAAAATCAGCATCCATAAAACAATTTTGGAGCTTTTCCTCTCAAGGCCAGAGATGATTGTGGACAATGCCAGGATGTAATGGGCTTTCCCAATTATAGTAGGTGGGCTTCCCTGGTAGCTCAGACAGTAAAGCGTCTGCTTACAATGAGGGAGACCTGGGTTTGATCCCTGGGTCAGGAAGATCCCCTGGAGAAGGGAATAGCAACCCATTCCAGTATTCATGCCTGGAAAACCCCATGGATCAAGGAGCCTGGTGGGCTACAGTCCATGGGGTCACAAAGAGTTGGACACGACTGAGTGACTTCACTTCAGGAATAATTAGATCAAGAGTAACAGAGGATGGTTGGTAGCACTTAAGCACAGGTGGGCCCAGTTTTCACAAGTGATCAGCTGAATTGAATGTGGAGTCTTTTGACTCTCAGATTACAGTGCTGGTGAATCATCATTTGATCAAGGGAAAGAACCCTATGAAAGAAATAGAGAGTCAGCCTTGACTTATATAAACAGATAAATTCTAAATGGTATTAGAAGAATCCTAATTCAAGTTCATCACAGGAGTAGTGATTCACAGCTCCTTACTCAGTTTGCAGACCCACAGTTACTTGATTAAGGAAGAACCTTGTCCCTTTGTGATGCAGGCACAAGTGTATGGTATAACTCTTCTCCCAAGCTTTCATAATCTGTGGTCATTTACCAGGGCATGTGCACAAGAAAAAGGAAAAAATTCAGGTTTCCAGAAGGTCACTAAGACTTCAAATGAAAGCTGGTTCTTATCCATCCCATTTTGCCACCATGGTCACTGTAGTTTATAGATATTAGATAATAGAAAATGTCTTGGCCAGAATTTATCTCAGTGTAAGTCTAGTTGGTACCACAGAAATATCTGTGGTTATTTACTCATTTTGGGTGTATATGGCAGAAATGAACTGATCTCTCTGTTGTTTTATTAATCTGCATAGTAATTGAAAAATCCCCACATTGATCCATGAAATAAGAGCTATTATTATGTAGGAAAGGCTGCATTCATATTTCTGGTGCTCACTGCTTGCTATGATAGTAACATGATAGTAAAGTAACATCACTTCTGAACGATAGTGCCACTGTCAAAGACTTTATAATGCAAAAGTGTTTCAGTCACATCTTTATTTAATTGCCTGTGTGACCACACACGCAGCTTATATATTTTGGGGAGTAACTACACATGATCTTAAACATCAAATAAGAAGAAGTAGTATTACCTGTCCTAGGCAAACTTCGTTAGAATTAGAGGAGAAGGGACAATTTCCTAACTTATTATGAGACAAGTATTAATCTTATGGTTTCTGCCAGTACCTATTGCAGCAGGCTAAAGTCATTAACTTGAAAATAGAGTAAAAGCTCAGACCCTTCACAATTCTTTACAGGAATTTCCTCAATCTGATAAAGGACATCTACCAATAACCTACATCTAAACATCTAACATAGTACTGAAAGATTTAATTCTTTTCCACTAAGATCAGGGACAAGGCAAGAGTGTTCATTATCACTACTTCTAGTCAATATTGTCCCTAAGTTGTAGTCAGTAGAGTAAGGAAGGAAAAAGCTAGCATAAAAAGATTAGAAAATAAGTAAAACTGTCTTTATTTCAAGAAGAAAGTTATGATCAACCGAGACAGCATATTAAAAAGCAGAAACATTACTTTGCCAACAAAGGTCCGTCTAGTCAAGGCGTGGTTTTTCCAGTGGTCATGGATGGATGTGAGAGTTGGACTGTGAAGAAAGCTGAGCACCAAAGAATTGATGCTTTTGAACTGTGGTGTTGCAGAAGACTCTTGAGAGTCCCTTGGACTACAAGGAGATCCAACCAGTCCATCCTAAAGGAGATGAGTCCTGATTGTTCATTGGAAGGACTGATGTTGAAGTTGAAACTGCAATACTCTGGCCACCTGATGCAAACAGCTGATTCATTGGAAAAGACTCTGATGCTGGGAAAGATTGAGGGCAGGAGGAGAAGGGGATGACAGAGGATGAGATGGTTGGATGGCATCATTGACTTGATGGACATGGGTTTGGGTGGACTCCAGGAGTTGGTGATGGACAGGGAGGCCTGGCGTGCTGTGGTTCACGGGGTTGCAAAGAGTTGGATACGACTGAGAGACTAAACTGACTGACTGACTGATTTCAAGATAACTTGATTTTTATGAGAATGTCCCATAGATTATAGCTGGATAGTTTAGGAAGGAGAAGATACAAAGTTGAAAAATTCAAGACCGATGCACAAAATTAATTGTATTGTTACATACTAGTGACAAATAATTGGCAATTGAAAATAGAAAAGCAGTAACATTTAGAATAACATAAAGATACAAAAATACAGGGTACATTTGAGAAAAAAACATAGAAAGCATGCAATAAAATTACAAAACTTTGCTGATTGAAGTTAAAGATAATCTAAATAACTTGAGTGTTATGCCATATCAATCAGAAACTTTAATGTATTAAGTAATCAACTCTCCAAACTGATATATAAAGTGAAGTGAAGTCACTCGGTCATGTCTGACTCTTTGCAACCCTATGGACAGTAGCCTGCACCAAGCTCCTCCATCCATGGGATTTTCTAGGCAAGAGTACTGGAGTGGGTTGCCGTTTCCTTATCCAGGGAATCTTCCCAACCTAGGGATTGAACCCAGGTCTCTCACATTGTAGACAGATGCTTTACTGTCTGAGCCACCAGGGAAGTCCCAAACTGATATATAGGTTCATTGCAATCCCAATCAAAATATCGGCAGACTTTATAGAAAATGAATCATGTCTGACTCTTTGCAACCCTATGGACAGTAGCCTGCACCAAGCTCCTCCATCCATGGGATTTTCTAGGCAAGAGTACTGGAGTGGGTTGCCGTTTCCTTATCCAGGGAATCTTCCCAACCTAGGGATTGAACCCAGGTCTCTCACATTGTAGACAGATGCTTTACTGTCTGAGCCACCAGGGAAGTCCCAAACTGATATATAGGTTCATTGCAATCCCAATCAAAATATCGGCAGACTTTATAGAAAATGACAAGCTTATTCATAATTTTTGTGGATATGAGAAAGAATATCCAAGACAACTTTGAAATAGAACAATAAAGTTCAAGTCTCATATTATTTAACTCAATTCTTTTTATAGAGCTAAAATAATCAAGAGAATAATTCATTGGTGTAAAGACAAATAAATTAATGAAACAAAATAGAAAATTCAGATTTAGAATTCTCAGCTTTTCTTTCCCTTCCATGACCTTGACAATTTTTATTCTTGTTTTTGTACTCTCAGTTAGGATTTATTACAGTGAAAGGCTATAAACCAAAAGTAACAAAGGGCAAAGCACATGATGTGAAATCCACAGGAATTCAGACACAAATTTCCAAGAGTCTTCTATCAGTGGAGTCACACAGGACATGCTTTTATAAAATGTCTTTCAATTGATGTTTCTTCATGATTAAACTGTGGATTTTTTATTTGGAGGAATAATGCAACAGAGATAAGTACCTTCTCATCATATCTTATCCTCATGTATATTATAATAACATGACCATACATTTTCTTCAGTGAGTTGTCTGAATTGACATTCTAAAGGTATTTACTATTATTATGAAAAATGTTTTAGATCTTTTAAATCATGCTGATTTTATATTATACCTGTCAGTAGTATTAGGAAACTTTTTGATTTTGAATGTTTTCTCAGATAAGTTTGACAAATGTTTTAATGTTTATTTCTATGTTTATCACTTTATCATTTTACCCATTAACAGATTATTATATGTCTAAATGAAGAACATTTAGTTAGCTACTTCACTGGGCTATCTTATAGTTTACAATGGTTTTGAATTAATTGTTTTTAATATTCCACATATACTGAATATAATTTAAAAAATAAATTATAGCATTCCCTCATCATGGACTAATATGTTTTTAAACAATTTTGAATACTATTATATGCAAAAAACAGTTATATTATTAAGTAAACAAAGCAGAATGGTAATTGCCAGATTTCACCTAGGGTTGAATCTACTTGAGGTACTTACTGTATGGAGTGCTCTCCTCTCTATTCCAATACTGTTGAATTAAAAATTGAGGGAACAAAACCCAGATTTCTGCATTATCAGTAAACACCCTTGGTGCTCTGATATGTATAGAAAATTCACAATAAAATCTGGTTATGTAATAAGACATAGGCATAAGAAAAATTTAAATTTATGTACTCATATAGTAGTAAATTTAAGAATACTTTTCAATAACCTCTTTATTCTCTGGTCATCATACTATCTCCATCTCAAAAATAAGATTTACTGGGATTCCAGCAATGGTGTAAGGAGTTTTTCTACTTCAATATTAATGGTAAATTTATAAGATCTTTTAAACTTTTAATTACTTTAAGAAGTAGCATCAAGTTGTACTTTTTGGAATGTTTTTTGAATCGTAGTGGTTCTGTGATAAAGAGATAGAGACCCTGTAGAAGAGGGACTGGATTGCTGATGGAAGGGGGATCAACAGTAATTCACTTAAAAATAAGAATCAGGTAAATAATTTGTGAGGCCAAGTGTGAAATGAAAATATGATGTCTTTTGTGCAAAATCATGAACAATTTTAAGACAGCAATGGCAGAGAGTCAAACCAAATACAAGGCCTTCCTAAGGATAGGATGCTATGTGACTGCCCAAGTTGCATGCCTATGAAACTGGTTTTGTTCTTGATACTCTAAGAGCAAGTTACAGTTTAAAAAAATAATTGTAGTTTCTGCTGTTCATGTACATGCTATCATTTTTGGAACCATTTATGTAGAGTTTTGAACAGGATTGCAAATGGTAAGTCTTTATAAAAGACATTCATTTTCAAATACTTTTCCCTCCAGTGACCTAATTACTATTATTTCTTTTTCAAATGTAAAATATTTCTTCCTTAGTGATTTAAGTGTATCCCATGGAAATGCATTGCTCCTCTAAATAATTTCTTAAAAATAGTTTTATGAGTCTATATAGTGAATCATTGTAAATAATAAGTAAATGCATATGAGGGTAATGTTAAACATATATTTTGGAATCTTTGGAAAGACAAAAGACATTTTTACCCAATTGGTATTGCTTTTTTTTTTTTTAATCTTCAGTTATTCTAGGAAATGAAGAATGTTTTGATCTTTTAGAATATTCCTCCTAAGAGGTTAAAAGTTTTGAGCCTTAGAACAATTTTAACTCTAAGTTCCTTTCACTGTAGGATTCTTTTCAGTGGAAGGAGAGGTTCTTTATTAGTGAAGTTTTCTCATTTCAACTTTTACCACTGGTAGCAAATCCTAATGTCTTTTGAGTAATAGGAATTTTTTTTTTTTAATGATAGATTCAGGTCCTTTTGTGGTTCTTCTGAATTTTAGGGCTTCAGAAAAGTAGATAATGAAGCTTAGTTCACAAAAATATGTGTTCTCTCACTTTCCTCCTACCCACATGCCTATTTAGTGTGAGAGTAATAGAGTCTGATTTTCAATTGTAATGGACATTGCTCTGTCTGAGAGTACTCAAAAGAGTTTCATGTAATGGAAATGTACAACGGAGTCTTTTAAGTCACATTTCTAGATTCTCAATGTTAACAAAATTCTTGTGGTCTTTGGGTGATATGTTATAGGGCAATTTGGCTATTTTTTTAAAGACTTAATGTATCAATAGGAGTATTCTTTGTGGGTTTGTTAACTGTTTTTGTTTTGCATCAAATGCAATATATGAAAAAGTGAAGACATATCTTAAGCAAAGATAAATTGTAAAACTTAATTCTACAATCATGCAATTATAAATAGGCATTAAGAAGTAACATTTATTAACCATTAAATTTAAACAGCTTATGAAATGAGTATCATTCCTATTACACTGAGACTCAGGACAACATGTCCTTCAGTAAGGTGGGAGTACTTTCCTTGAACATGATCTCCAAATCTCAAGATTATTCCACACACACTGTAGAAGTCCAAGAATAGAGGTGCATAGTGCTTCACCTTCACTATATTTTTCCTTCTCTTTTCCTTCAACACCCGATATCTCTGTATATTTCAATAGTTCTATCATATCTTCTCAACACATTCTCTGCCCATAGAGGAACTTGATAGTTCACCTTAGTTAACTTGGATCTAATAGTCTTGCTGTTTATTTATGTCCATTAACTATTCTTACCATATTCAAAGCCATGTTTCACCTCAGAACTATTCTCTAAATCCAAACCATGTGGATGTTTTTTTTTAAATAAGAACATAGTTTGTACTAAGTGCTAGTGTAGTGGTCAGTTGTATTGAAAAGACATTGAATTAAAAGTCAGAGAAATCTGAGTTTCTGACTTACATGTTCTTTGATATCTTACAAGAGATGCTGTATTTCAGTTTTCTCAACCATCAATGGAGCTAATAGCGCATCATAGTTTTGTAAATATAAACTACCAAATACAGTAATGGCACATGGTTCTAAGAAACATTATTCTCTTAAAATTTTTTTTCTGTTGTATTCAGTGAACTCTTAATATCTATAACAAAGGCAATCAATACATTCAAATCACCTCTTATCTTAATCTAGCACTTTAACACTTGATATTCACCAAAAGATGCGGCAACACCAATATGTCACAGAGTGTACTTCAAATAAAAGACAAAAATGTACATGTATATTTTATAACAGTCTCTTTCTACTAAAATACATGTAAAGCAAACTTCATTACAAATAGGAACAACATCTATATTTTATTGGGCTTAATAGTGTTTAAAATTTTTTTTAATTAGTGAGTCATATTTTGTTTAGTGAACAGAATTAATGTTGAAGCTGAAGCTCCAATACTTTGGCCAACTGATGTAAAGAGTTGACTCATTGGAAAAGACCGTGATAATGGGAAAGATTGAAGGGAGGAAGGGAAGGGGACGACAGAGGTTGAGATGATTGGATGGCATCACCAACTTGATGGACGTGAGTTTGAGCAAGCTCTAGGAGTAGGTGATGGATGGGGAAGCCTGGTGTGCTATGGTCCATGGGTTTGCAAAGAGGAGGACACAACTGAGCAACTGAACTGAACTGAACTTATGAAATATGAACACCAGAAATCTTCCCATTTTCTGTTGTCTAATATATAACTTGCACCATAAAAATGGCTCATTATGATGGATGAGATAGGGAAAAAAGGACTTTTCCTGCCAGCAGTTGATCGGAACCTTCATTAGCAAGAAACTCTATTATACATTGGAGAATATCAGAGTATAAAACACTAATTTTACAACTGAGAACAATCTGGATGAGATTCTAAAGACAAGAAAGATAGGTAAAGCTAAGATTGTTTTACTTTAGCCCTGAAAATATTTGTGAAGCTATTAAGTAAAGTTGAATACTTTATTTTAAGGGAAAATAAAAGAACACTATTAATCATGTTCTCTTCATAGCCTATGGATACAGATTTCTAGTCTAGTCTGTGTTCATTTAAAATTGCTTTAAAGTTTTTATTATAAAAGTATCAATTTTGACTAGCAAAGGAAAGATTAAAATTTTGTTAGAATTATTTCAAGTACATGTCCTTCTTAATATTTTAATATTATAAAATCATGGCAGAAATGATGAAATCCCTCTTGATTGGACATGAGGCAAATTGAAAAGCATTATAAATTTTGTAGTGTACTATGGACATAACTGGAAAATTCTCAAAGAGATCAGAATACCAGACCACCTGACCTGCATCTTGAGAAACCTATATGTAGGTTAGGAAGTAACAGTTAGAACTGGACATGGAATAACAGACTGGTTCCAAATAGGAAAAGGAGTACATCAAGGCTGTATATTGTCACCCTGCTTATTTAACTTATATGCAGAGTACATCATGAGAAACGCTGGGCTGGAGGAAGCACAAGCTGAAATCAAGATTGCTGGGAGAAATATCCATAACCTCAGGTATGCAGATTACACCACCCTTATGGCAGAAAGTGAAGAGGAACTAAAGAGCCTCTTGATGAAAGTGAAAGAGGAGAGTGAAAAGGTTGACTTAAAGCTCAACATTCAGAAAACTAAGATCATGGCATCTGGTCCCATCACTTCATGGCAAATAGGGAAACAATGGAAACAGTGTCAGACTTTTTTTGGGGGGGCTCCTAAATCACTGCAGATGGTGACTGCAATCATGAAATTAAAAGACACTTACTCCTTGGAAGGAAAGTTATGACCAACCTAGATAGCATATTCAAAAGCAGAAGCATTACTTTGTAACAAAAGTCCGTCTAGTGAAGGCTATGGTTTTTCCAGTAGTAATGTATAGATGTGAGAGTTGGAGTGTAAAGAAAGCTGAACATTTAAGAATTGATGCTTTTGAACTGTGGTGTTGGAAAAGACTCTTGAGAGTCCCTTGCACTGCAAAGAGATCCCACAGTCCATTCTGAAGGAGATCAGTCCTGGGTGTTCACTGAAAGGACTGATGCTGAAGCTGAAACTCTAGTACTTTGGCCACCTCATGCAAAGAATTGACTCATTGGAAAAGACTCTGATGCTGGGAGGGATTGGGGGCAGGAGGAGAAGGAGATGACAGAGGATAGATGGCTGGATGACATCACCAACTTGATGGACATGAGTTTGGGTAAACTCCAGGAGTTGGTGATGGACAGGGAGGCCTGGTGTGCTGCGATTCTTGGAGTTTCAAAGAATCAAATATGACAGAGTGACTGAACTGAACTGATGGACACAACTGGAGTAGGAAATGGACCCTCCAGTATTCTTGCCTGGAGAATCCTGTGGATAGAGGAGCTTGGAGGGCTACGGTTCATAGGGTCTCAAAGAGTTAGACATGGTTGAAGTCACTAGCATTTGGACACTACTATCCAGATTTCAAAACTGAACAACAACAAAAAACATATCTTAGGACTCTTAGGACAATAAGGGTTCACCTCCAGAGTTACTGTCATTATTCCACACAATGAGTGGATGATTAACCCTAAGCACACACACAGGACAGCAGCAACAATAATAATCAGCAATAGCAGCTAAAGGAAATTGATACTTGATACACCTGGATATGTTAAAGATTAATTAATAAAGGAAACTTTACAAAAGTTGTTAGGAATGTGAAAGATATTATTATGTCTATGTATAATAAGACCAAAGTATGTCTTTTTCTGCAAAAGAAGAATAACAATAATTATGAGAGTAGATTTACAATATTACAGTAAGCATAAAGAAGATCTGGTGTTCTGGATATGTTTCTTTTGCAACTTCAGATCTCCTTTCTTTCACTTTACTCAGCTCAATGCTGACTTATATGGATGGCATTAAAAGTTCTTTTGTCTTGGCCTTCCAAATGGATTTTGTCAAGGAGAATAAAGGGAGGGTCATATGCCTGAGCTAAGAGGGGAGAGTGATATCAGCATATTTGTCATCTTGGCTCCCTCCATTTATGGTCATCTTATGCTGGTTGTGTGTCCCCATCAAGAAAATCTCATAGTGTGTACACTGTGTACATGTGTACACATGTCTGTCTCAAATTGTGGTCATCATCTCTCACTTTGGGGCTTCCTGGTGGCTCAGATGGTAAAGAATATGCCTGCAATGCAGCAGACCCAGGTTCAGTCCCTGGGTCGGAAAGATCCCCTGGAGAAGGAAAGGGCAACCCACTCCAGTATTCTTGCCTGAAAAATTCTATGGACAGAGGAGCCTGAAAAATTCCATGGACAGAGGAGCCTGGTGAGATCACAAAGAGTTGGACATAACTGAGCAATTAGCACTTTCACTTTCTCTCCCTCTATCCTTCAGGTATAAGAATTATATTGGCCTTCACTGTTACTAGCCAGTAGCACAAGTAGTAGCCTCTTCTTTTCTCTTTGACTATTGCCTATGACTTTGCAAATATACCCTCTATTAAACTCCTCTCCTATTATCATTACTTGAGTATTCCATTTATTGCTTCCTGACACTAGAGCTGAACATAAAGTGCATAATCTTATGGCCTTAGAAGCTCATAGTTAAAAATAAGTATGATTTGTTCACCTTAATTGTCTCTGAGTCTCCAGATCAGAAATTTTCAAGAACAAGAACAAATGTGAGTTTGTGGTCAATTGGATCTTCCCTGGTGGCTCAGAGATAAAGGATCTGCCTGCCAATGCAGGAGACACAGGTTTGATCCCTGGGTTGGGAAGATTCACTGGAGGAGGGCATGGCAACCCACTCCAGTATTCTTGCTTGGGAAATCCTATGGACAGAGAATCCTGGCAGGTTACAGTCCATGGGATTACAAAAGAGTTGGACATGATTTGGAAATTAAAAACAACACAACAATAACATCTACAACAAAGGAGGCAAGAATATGCAATGTGGGAAAAGATAGTCTCTTCAAAAGCAGTGCTAAATAGCTATATGTAAAAGAATGAAACAAATATTTTCTCACATCATATACAAAAAAGATAAACTCAAAATGGATTGAAGAGCTAAATGTCAGACCAGAGACTGTAAAATTTCTAGGAAAAAGCATAGAGATCACTCTTTGATATAAATTGTAGCAATATTTTTTGGATATGTCTCCTATGGCAAAAGAAAAAAAAAATAGAACCTAATTAAACATAAAAGCTTTTGTACAGAAAAGGAAATCATCCACAAAATGAAAAGATAACCTACTGAATGGGAGAAAATGTTTGTGAGTGATATGACTGATAAGGGGTTAATATATATAAAAGCTCATAAAATTCAATATAACAAAACCCCAAACAACCCATTCCAGGAAACCTAAATAGACATTTTTTGTTTCAAAGAAGACATACAGATGGCTATGAGGCATGCGGAAAGATGCTCAACATCACTAATCATCAGAGATATGAAAATCCAAGCCACAATGAGATATCACCTCACATCTGTCAGAATGGCTATCATCGAAAACATCACAAAGAACAAATATTGGAGAGAATGTGGAGAAAAGGGAGCCCTAGTACATTGTTGGTAGGAATTTAAATTGGTGCAGCTACTATGGAAAACAATACAGAGGTTCCTCAAAAAACTAAATATAGAACTACAACATGATCCAGCAACTCCACTTCCAGATATATATCTGAAGAAGACAACTGACTCGAAAAGCTATGTGCACCCCAGTGTTGATAGCAGCATTATTTACAATAGTCACCACATGGAAACCACCCACGTGACCATTAACAGGTGAATACATAAATAAGATGTGATACACACACAGACATATACATGCTAGAATATTACTCAGCTATTAAAAAAATGAAAATTGCAACAATGGATGAACCTGGAGTGTATTATGTTTAGTGAAATGTCATAGAGAAAGGCAAATTTGTATGCTATCAATTATGTATGGAATCTGAAAATAAAACAAACAAATTAAAATTAATATAACAAAATAGAAACAGTCTCACAGATATAGAGAACAAATGAGTGGTTAACAGTGTAGAAAAGGAATGGGGCAAGATTAGGAAGGGGGCTTCAGAATTACAAACTACTGTATAAAATATATATAAGATACAAGGATATATTGTATATCACAAGGAATATACTCAATATTTTATAACAACATGAAATGGAGTACAATCTAAAAATACTGTATGTTGTACACTTAAAACTAATATTAGAAATCAACCATACTTTAAAAAATGAAAATGTTAAAAAAGTCATTTCAATTTTGTTATATAAATATTTCTACATTTATACTTTAAACAATAATATTTGCATACAAAAATATGAGCTACTTGCAAATATTCCAAAACTCCTGTTGATAATGTAGACTTATATGCATGTGAAAATTAGCTGGTTGGCTGCATTGAAATATCAGAATGGACTCACTCCCATAATTTGGTTTGAATATTGAGACTGATGATACCATACACACACCAAAATGCTATTACACAATTGAGATTTTTCTGGGAAGAACAGTGTAAACCACCCAAAGAAGTGCAAAAACAGCTGACAGGACAAATAAAGAAGTCTGGCTAGAGGTTTTTATGGTAATTTTGGAGTGGGGCCAGGGTAAGGACTCCTATGCAGTTTGACAAGGGGCTTGCAGGGCTTGACTCTCCTCCAATGCCAAAGGATTTCTTATTTGCTCCCTTAGTCGTGGGACAGAGGGTAAGAAGCCAGAGTAAAGTTTAACAGTTATTAACAGTTAAACATAAAAAAGGAAATCTGTGTTATATTACCAGTAACTAATTTTAATTTAATTATATTCTGCCTCAGCATCATGTCTTTAGCCTGTTTCAAAATTTCAAACTTACAAATTAAGATCCTTTGTTAAAAGATTTTTTCATCGATTATGTCTCAGTTTTTAAACATGTTTTAGTTATTTTAAAATAAATGTAATTAATTTTAATGAATATTTTCCCCATAAAATCAGAGAAACAAGAACCAAGGCTACTTTTGCCCAATATTTCATTCAAAAACTATAGCTGAGGATGGGACAGAACCACTGAAAATAACTTGCCCCTGGGAATCAGGAATCTAATGGTCCCCTGAGACTTAGGCTAAATCAGAATAATAGTGGACATATCCCTTCTACCCTCCACCACCAGGCTAAGAAACATCAAGTGATAAGACAAATAGTTTTCTGCTAGACAAAGGCCAAGAGCAGGTAAAGACGATTTTTGAAGCACAATACAAAGGAAAAACCTAAAGATGAGGATGAGCAAATACTGAGATAAAACCACTGGCAAACCAACTCCTACCCTAAAAATAGGGTATAATTTGAACCCTGTACTATGCTGAAGGAAACCATAGTAACAACAAATCCCAAATATATACCAGCTCCTAACTAGATTGACTCAATTTCCATAAAAATAGTTTAGCAGAAGGCAAGTAATCCTATTTACAATCCAATAAGGAAAAACAAAACTATTTTTTTCAATTCACATCAGTCTCTAGGGCACTACACAAAATGTCCAACGATAAAAAATCTATTGCAAGGAATATGAAAAAAGAAAGTTAAAAACAACATATTGTCAAACAAGAAAGAAATTAACAGAACTAAACTGAGGATGTAGATTTGGAATTATCAGACAGATAATTTAAAATAATTAAGATTAATATGTTAAATATTCCAATTAAAGAGATCAGTTAAGTTCAGTTCAGTCGCTCAGTAGTGTCCGACTCTGCAACCCTAGATTTGCAGCACGCCATGCCTCCCTGTCCATCACCATCTCCCGGAGTTCACTCAGACTCACGTCCATCGAGTCAGTGATGCCATCCAGCCATCTCATCCTTGGTCGTCCCCTTCTCCTCCTGCCCCCAATCCCTCCCAGCATCAGAGTCTTTTCCAATGAGTCAACTCTTCACATGAGGTGGCCAAAGTACTGGAGTTTCAGCTTTAGCATCATTCCTTCCAAAGAACACCCAAGGCTGATCTCCTTTAAAATGGACTGGTTGGATCTCCTTGCAGTCCAAGGGACTCTCAAGAGTCTTCTCCAACACCGCAGTTCAAAAGCATCAATTTTTTGGTGCTCAGCTTTCTTTATAGTCCAACTCTCACATCCATACCTGACCACTGGAAAAACCATAGCCTTGACTAGATGAACCTTTGTTGGCAGAGTAATGTCTCTGCTTTTTAATGTGCTATCTAGGTTGGTAATGCTCAAAATTCTCGAAGCCAGTCTTCAGCAATACGTGAACTGCAAACTTCCAGATGTTCAAGCTGGTTTTAGAAAAGGCAGAGGAACCAGAGATCAAATTGCCAACATCTGCTGGATCATGGAAAAAGCAAGAGAGTTCCAGAAAAACATCTATTTCTGCTTTATTGACTATGCCAAAGCCTTTGACTGTGTGGATCACANGGGTCATGAAGATCTTTTTTGTACAGTTCTTCTGTGGATTCTCGCCACCTCTTCTTTATATCTTCTGCTTCTATTAGATCCATACCATTTCTGTCCTTTATCAAGCCCATCTTTGCATGAAATGTTCCCTTGGTATCTCTATTTTTCTTGAAGAGATCTCTAGTCTTTCCCTTTCTGTTGTTTTCCTCTATTTCTTTGCATTGGTTGCTGAGGAAGGTTTTCTTATCTCTCCTTGCTAGTCTTTGGAACTCTGCATTCATATGCTTATATCTTTCCTTTTCTCCCTTGCTTTTCACTTCTCTTCTTTTCACTGCTATTTGTAAGGCCTCCCCAGACAGCCATTATGCTTTTTTGCATTTCTTTTCCATGGGGATGGTCTTGATCCCTGTCTCCTGTACAATGTCATGAACCTCTGTGCATAGTTCATCAGACACACTCTCTATCAGATCTAGTCCCTTAAATCTATTTCTCACTTCCACTGTATAATCATAAGGGGTTTGACTTAGGTTATACCTGAATGGTCTAGTGGTTTTCCTACTTTCTTCAAGTTAAGTCTGAATTTGGCAATAAGGAGTTCATGATCTGAGCCACAGTCAGCTCCCGGTCTTGGTTTTATTGACTTTATAGAGCTTCTCCATATTTGCCTGCAAAGAATATAATCAATCTGATTTTAGTGTTGACCATCTGGTGATGTCCATGTATAGAGTCTTCTCTTGTGTTGTTGGTAGACAGTGTTTCCTATGACCAGTGTGTTCTCTTGGTAAAACTCTATTAGCCTTTGCCCTGCCTCATTGCATATTCCAAGGCCAAATTTGCCTGTTACTCCAGGTCTTTCTTGACTTCCTACTTTTGCATTCCAGTCCCCTATAATGAAAAGGACATCTTTTCTGGGTGTAGTTCTAAAAGGTCTTGTAGGTCTTCATAGAACTATCCAACTTCAACTTCTTCAGTGTTTGGTTGGGGCATAGGCTTGGATGACTGTGTTATTGAATGGTTTGCCTTGGAAATGAACAGAGATCATTCTGTCATTTTTGAGATTGCATCCAAGTACTGCATTTCAGACTCTTTTGTTGACCATGATGGCTACTCCATTTCTTCTAAGGGATTCCTGCCCACAGCAGTGATATAATGGTCATCTGAGTTAAATTCACCCATTCCAGTCCATTTTAGTTCGCTGATTCCTAGAATGTTGACATTCACTCTTTCCATCTCCTGTTTGACCATTTCCATATCAGGTCACTCTCCATCATATCTGCTACTCCATATCTTCCATTAATAAAAACTGGCATTCAAATTTCAGCTTTTATGTACCTAAATAGATATGCATTATATAAACAAAAAAGCAACTGCAGAGATCTCCTATATTCATTGTGCCATGTGGGGCCTTCCAAAATGGATTTATTTTAGTTGGCTTCCCTGACATGATTGTGCAGAATTTTTTTTCACATCCTCTCAAGAATATTAATAGCAAGAAGGCAGTGATCATCTATATATTTATATTCTAGAAACATCAGAAGATGATGTGATTAGTAATATGTGATCAGAGCTTGACCTTCTGTCTTCCCTGTGGAATTTTATTAATTTTTACATAGATTGGGAAAAAAATCTGTTTTCAAAAATTCACACAACTCAATAAAATTGCATTCTTCTGAGATGTGACTTACTCTGCAGAAATGATATGAGACATTATAGATTCATTTTACAAATAGCAAATTTAAAGTGAAATATCATGCATACAGCAATTGCTAGGAAAATTCAGAGAGAGAAGATATACAAGTCAAATGTGGATTAAAATGATTTAATATTAATTTATATGTTCACTTTTTCAACAAATATGGATTCTGTATAATGTGCCAGGTAAGAAGAGAGCTAGGTGAGATGTTCAGTGGTAAATTCCTATCTTGTACAAGATGGCAGGGGCTGTCAGTAATTCCACAGAAACAATTTACTAAAGTGTATAAGGACCAATGAATGGGGATCTGAGAGAATGTATGAGGAGCATGACAAACCTAGACAGCATATTCAAAAGCAGAGACATCACTTTGTCTACCAAGGTCTGTCTAGTCAAAGCTATGGTTTTTCCAGTAATCACATATGGATGTGAGAGTTGCACCATAAGGAAGCTGAGTGCCAAAGAATTGATATTTTGAACTGTGGTGTGGAGAAGATTCTCGGGAGTCTCTCAGGCTTCAAGGAGATCAAACCAGTTAATTCTAAAGGGAATCAGTCCTGAATATTCATTGAAAGGACTGATGCTGAAGCTAAAGCTCCAATACTTTGGCCACCTGATGCAAAGAACTGACCCACTGGAAAAGACTCTGATGCTGGGAAAGATTGAGGGCAGGAGGAGAAGGGGATGACAGAGGATGAGATGGTTGGATGGCATCACCGACTCAATTGACATGAGTTTGGGTATACTCCAGGAGTTGGTGATGGACAGGGAGGCCTGGCGTGCTGCTGTCCATGGAGTTGCAAAGAGTTGGACATGACCAAGCTACTGAACTGAACTGAACTGTAATTTATAATTCATCCTAAGGAATCAGAGAAAGAGCCCAGAAAGAAAATAAAAGCTTTCTACAGAGAGAAAGTGGTTACAGAATGCAGTACTTAACAGAAAAAACAGGGCATGTCCAAAAAGTAGAACTCATTCAGGATGGTTAGAGCACAAGTATTTTACTATAAAGAACAGAAGTGGTAAAACATGATACTTTACGTGGTCTTGGTGCTTTGTATTCCATATTATAATTTATCTCAAGGCTTTGACAGCCATTAAGAAGTTTTAAGCAGAGGAGAGGCCATGATCATTTTAGATCATGAAAAATCACTTTGTATGCAGTATGGGGGATTGATGATGAAATAAGGAGGAACAACAGTTAAGGGGCTATTTTACAGGAATTTGGGCAAAGAATAATGTAGATACAATTATGGTAATAGTACCATGAATGGAATGGATAAATCAAGAGATAAAGGATATAAAACTCAGTGGCTAATGAAATGCACAGAGTAAGGTAGAGGAAATGTTAAGGCTTATATTTTGGCTAGGTAATGGGGTAGTTGGTGGAATGATTCAATGAGATAGGAAAAAGTAAATGTAAGAATGAAGGGGGAAATGATCGATTGAGTTTTTGGTATAAATGTGACAATCCAGAAGAGATGTTCAATAACATTAGATTATTAAAGCTTAGAAAGAAAACTAAGTTGGAAATAAAGTTTTGAAAATCAGGAACAAAGAAGTAGGTATGATTTTTCTGAGATAAAATGTACAGTGAGAAGGATAAAAATGTGAGGAACATCAAAGTTTAAGAGACCATCCTTAGAAGAATGACCCATGCAAGAAACTTAGAATTAGGTGGGTCATAAAAACCCAGGAAATAGCAGCAGAGAAAAATCAACAATGTCCAATTATAGTTGAAAGTTCTGTAACACAGGGGCCACACATAGACATGTTGAATTTTATCACCTAAGCTTGATACCCCTACTATCCTGAGAACATAAAAAGTGAGCAGTAGTAAAGATGTTGCCACACCTTCTTCATTGAGAGGAAATCATTCAAGAAATAACATCATCCACATACCTATTCCAATCTCTGTGTTTTTTGAAATATTAGAGTTTGGGATTACAATTAATTTTGAAAGGTGGGAATATGTTTAAGAAAGAAATCATTATCATTCATGTCAATGACCCTAGTAAAGGGAGGGATTCTGGCTTCTGATCTTTGGTTTCTTGGTCTCTAGTCAACTTGAGGGTTGTCCCACTGTGGTAACATCATAAGCTGTTCTTGTTCAAACTGCCTTTATTTATTTAAAAAAAAAAAAAAAAACTACCACTTTAACTATCTTACGTGTCTGAATTTCCAACTATTAAAAAACACTGTTTGCTTTGTTTTTCCTCAAGCATTTCCATTGGAGAATCCTACATTAAGTGCAGCTAGTAAAGGGCATGATATGCCTAAACTAAACATGGTTTTGTTAATTTATTTGGCTATTGGTTTTTCTGATCTTTCCCAGTTTACATACTCTACTTGACTAATGAAGTTGGATAAAGTTGTAATGAGTGTTATTCTCAGGGAACAAAAAAGGTTCATGAAAAAAAATAGAAGTTAAGAAAGATTTACTCCCCCTGCAAGGAGTGTAACAATAACTTCTCTATACAGACTAGAGGGCTTCATAGTATAGCTATAGAACAGAGTCTTACTAATAAACGAAAGTGGCCACTAAGAAAATAGACTTGACTGGGTTTCACTGATGTGCCTGATTTCCTGGTGCACCAAACTAAAGATCTGTTTCTAATCTGAATATTCAGTTGAAGTATGCCACAATCTTACAGAAATTCAAATGAATGAAACTATCCTATATGATACACATTTTGCAAATACTGAAAATGATTTCTGTTTCATTTCTAAGATTCGCTGATGTTTTCATAACATTAATAACAGAAATCTGTATGCAGGTCAGGAAGCAACAGTTAGAACTGAACATGGAACAACAGACTGGTTCCAAATAGGAAAAGGAGTACATCAAGGCTGTATATTGTCCCCCTGCTTATTTAACTTATATGTAGAATACATCATGAGAAATGCTGGACTAGAAGAAACACAAGCTGGAATCAAGATTGCTGGGAGAAATATCAATAACCTCAGATATGCAGATGACACCATCCTTATGGCAGAAAGTGAAGAGGAACTAAAAAGCCTCTTGATGAAAGTGAAAGAGGAGAGTGAAAAAATTGGCTTAAAGCTCAACATTCAGAAAACGAAGATCATGGCATCCAGTCCCATCATTTCATGGCAAATAGATGGGGAAACAGTGGAAACAGTGTCAGACTTAATTTTTCTGGGCTCCAAAATCTGGGCTGCAGATGGTGACTGCAGCCATGAAATTAAAAGGCGCTTACTCCTTGGAAGAAAAGTTATGACCAACCTAGATAGCATATTCAAAAAGAGAGATATTACTTTGCCGACTAAGGTCCGTCTAGTCAAGGCTATGGTTTTTCCAATAGTCATGTATGGATGTGAGACTTGGACTATAAAGAAGGCTGAGCGCGAAGAATTGATTCTTTTGAACTGTGGTGTTGGAGAAGATTCTTGAGAATCCCTGGACTGCAAGGAGTTCCAACCAGTCCATTCTGAAGTAGATCAACCCTG
>SJXQ01002826.1:0-10338 GCA_006408695.1 Aepyceros melampus | reverse complement strand
AAAAAAAAAAAAAAAATTTCCCAGAATATTTTAAATTATCTACTGCTGAAAAAACAAAGCAAGCAAAAAACCCCCTCTACTTTAAACCTATTATTAGAATTAATGTATGTGTATTTCACGAATCTTCTGGAATTTTATAGAGTACATATCACAGCAGGGATCAGGCTTAGCAGGTCTGTCAATATGATTACAGGTGCAATGTAGCCATAGCAAATTAACTTAGAATTTCAAATATTCCTTTGAAAATAAAGGTGTAAATAGATGCACAAATCTTGAATTAGTTAAATATCCTATTACAACGATTCATTTTTGAAACCCTTATTATCAATATCAAAATCAAGAGTAAACTAAGGAAAAAATGTTAAAATATTTAAATAATTAGCTAAAAACAATGCATTTGCCCTGTGATAGTCATATTTCAGAAAAATAATAAGTATTTGGTAACTGTTTTTCTTTGCAGAATTTTGAAGTGCAAAATAATGAAAGCAGTTATATTTCAAGAAGCGCAGCTTTAAAGTTATGTAAAATTTAGTGGAGAAGGAAATGGTAACCCACTCCAGTATTCTTGCCTCAACAATCCCATGGACAGAGGAGTCTGGCAGGTTACAGTCCAAGAAGTCACAAAGAGTCAGGCACAACTGAGTGAGCACAAACACACAATTATTTAATTTTAATGGAAGACTTGGAGGAAGGATGGGAGAAGCTAAAGTTTAGCCATTGGAAATAAATTGATAAAATTATGGCCCCACAGGATTGAATACAATGAAATCACTAAAAAGACTGTTGTGTACACATCATTTACAATAGTCATATTTCCATGATATATTGTCAAATAAAATAGTTTCAAAAATAACAATTAGGATATAATCCAGTTTAAAAAAAAAAACTACATTTGGACCTATTTATACTACATATCCAATGTGAACTTACATATTAAAAATTGTCTAGGGCTACAAGTGAAAATGAAAAAGTGTTAGCTGTTCAGTCATGTCCAACTCTTTGCAACCCCATGGACTATAGATTCCAGGTTCCTCTGTCCATGGAATTCTCCAGGCAAGAATACTAGAATGTCTAACCATTCTTTTCTCCAGGAGATCTTCCCAACCCAGGGATCAAACCCACGTCTCCTGCATTGCAGGCAGATTCTTAACTGTTTGAACCACCAGGGAAGCCAAGAACGTTCTCTATAAGTTTAATGGCCAATGTGTCTAAATAGAGGGATTTGATCAAGATGACCTTAACATTCCCCTCAGACTGACTAAACTTCAGACAAGTTTCTTCTTGGCCCCAGAACACTCTTTTTTCTTAGAGCATTTCCCTTAGAATATTTGCAATTATAAATTCTTTCTTTGTCTGCTTAGAAAGTAAATTCTCCTAGTTTTTACTGGTTTTATAAACAGGAATTATTTTCTTAGAGACCTTGTAACCATCCCTTTGAAATGTCATCATTAAGGGAGACGGAGACCCTGTCTGTCAGTCTCTGTAAGAGAGAGTAGAAGCCAAACTTTTATAAAGTCGAAATAACAAACTCAGATGCCTCATCACATTGCCCATCCTCCCCTAACACTTCCAGTGCTTTTCCCACAGCTCACTCCATCATCTAGGAACTCTTCTGTCTTTTATTTCAATAGAATTGACTTCAAACTCTTTCACTGCAGTAGTCTTGACCCCTCTTGCAAGTCTTGAATAGAATTTTCTTGCCTATTTAATTCTGTGTGATGCAATTTTTCTTTGACAGGTTTTAGATACATAATTTTTATATCTGTGATCTTTATTTGTTATAAGTATCATGTAATATCATTTGAAGCGACTGAAATTCCTCAAAATAGAAAAAAAACACTTATTTTTTATGATATTGCCATTGGAGTTCATCAGAAAATGTTTGTCTTTTAAATTTAACATAAGATGTTTCTGTTTAGATTCTTCTCAGGTTGTAGTGTTTGTTCACCTAGAAACTATTTTTTGTCATAGACTGCTCTAGTTTTACTTTCCAAACTTCTCTTAGCAGTTTTTCCTCCTCTCAGTGAAGAAAGAAATGGCAACCACTTCAGTATTCTTGCCTGGAGAAACTTATGGACAGAGGAGCCTGGCGGGCTAGAGTCCATGGGGTTGCAAAGAGTCATACATGACTGAGCAACTAACACACTCCTCTCAATATTTCCATTTCTTGTTTTGTTTTTGTTTTGCCTTGCAAATGATATTGTCCCTAGACAAATACTAAAACCACAAGGCCTTAATACCTTACATTTAATTTAACAAAAATACCTGTGAGAGTAAGACTTATGCATCACTTTACTGGACTTTTGACTTCCAAATCTAACTCCAAAATTTGCTAAACAGCAGATTCATTTTCTTAAACAATGAAATCTTCATGTCTCCTACTGGTCATAAAAACATCTTCCAATTACTGCCTTTCTTCCCTCGTCTGTGTCGTTCAATTTGTAGTCGATAATACTACAAATCAAATAGCAATCAGAATAATGAGCTGCCACCAGTTGAAGTCATAGTTGGTGCTGCAGTTTGTCAAAGACTGTTCACACTAATCAACTAATAATGGCATTGCTGCTTTCATCACGCTAAACAAAATTCCCTCAGTTGTGCAACACAATTACTACTAATAACCTCTGAAACCTTTGCGTGCTTAAGGAGACTGTTTCAGAGATCATCTGGAGACCTATCAGAGAATAAACCAGGGAAGACAGAATCTACCAGATGGAGATTCCTCTTTAGTAATTAACTAGACATTGCTCCTTTGGGTCCATAACATTTTGTAACATTGTGAGGCATTCCTTAGGCATAATGATCCGTCTGTATTAATATATTAGATTGGGAGCAGCCAGGAGATAGTGTTAAATATTAAACATTTCATACATGAATTATATTATTAATAGCCTTTCTTTAGCCTAAAAAAGTATGCCTAAGTGACAGTCAATAAACAAATTTAGAGACATTAATATTAAAGAGAAGCCAGTGAATTTAGATGTGACAAAATGCATATTGGTTCATTTCTCAAGAAAGACATGCCTTCATGATTATTAATATAGCCGTTAAAGATTTACTTTGAAAGGAAAAGCTGAAAATACCTTAAGTCGAGTTAAGACAATGATTCTTAAGTTCAACGCATTGGAATTTACCACCTTGAGAGAACTAGTCCCTTCCCTTGTCCTTACCAGGCTGCTCAGAAGTGTAAGGTTAGATGACAAATGAGCCATGACATCCTCTGTGACACAGACATTGTACATCTTGTTTCAGGAAACATTTGAGAGGAGGGGGTGGAGATCTCTCAGAGTTTCATTAGGTTAAAGAAGCCATCCCTGCATTTGTCACTGTTAAAATTTGTGGTGAAAAGCGTAAAAACACGTTTAGATTCAAGCTGAATGATTTCAGACAGGCTGACAGACAGCTGTGTTTTGCTGGTTTTGAAATGCAGATTTGGGGTGAAACATGTGGTGTCATTATTTCAGGTCTTATAAGGCATTTTTGTCTAAGAGACAGCTGGTTACCTCAAGGTCATTTTACTAATAGTCGAAGGTGAGGGCCTTAGTAACACCGAAACTCTGCAATGTTTATTAACCCTTTAATACTGATGGGAAACTTGAAGTACCCTAATTGCACAATTACTAGGAGTATTTTACAGAAATTTCTAATTTAACTGTCAGAACTTTCTCTCGCGTTTGAGAAAAATTGAGACTTAAACCAGTCACAAGGAAAACCACATTAAGATTGTAGAAAGATATTAAAAGGGCAGCCATTTCATCAATATAGGAGGAGTTATGATGTCTTCCCTAAAGACTAGAAACAGCTGTGGCAACCTTGTGTGGCTTCTCCTAGGAACTTGCCTTGGGCCAGTGGCGTGAGCATACCCAGGTCAGTCAGTCAGTTCAGTTGCCCAGTCGTGTCCAACTCTTTGCGACCCCATGGACTCCAGCACACTGGGCTTCCCTGTCCATCACCAACTCCTGGAGCTTGCTCAAACTCATGTCCATCGAGTTGGTGATGCCATCCAACCATCTCGTCCTCTGTTATTCCCTTCTCCTCCTGCCTTCAATCTTTCCCAGCATCAGAGTCTTTTTTAATGAGTCAGTTCTCGTATCAGGTTAGAAATGCAGTATCTCAGGACCCACCATAAACCCACTGAGTCAGAATCTGCATTTAAACTGGATTCCTAAATGACTGGTATGCACCTAAGTTTGATAATCACTCTCTTGGGACACAAAGCTAGTAAATGACAGAGCCCGCTCTCAGATCCAGCTTAATTTAGCAACATAGGAATGCCATTCTATTTACAATAAGGTATGCTATTTTTTATTGCATATTTTGTTGTTCTTGGTTTTAATTCATAGGTTTTGTAAATCTGTTCTTCAATGAGGTATGAACTGGAACTGAAGCACTTTTTGCAGTCAAGACTTTCTTCAAGTTTAGATCTCTGTTGGTCCCTTTTCCTTCTCAACTACCAAATTTTGGTGCTTCAGGTATCTGGAGTCAGTGAAAAATAGAGTTCAGTTTAGGAACTAGAGGTTTAAAATATAGCTCTACCAAGTTATTTGCATAAGAAGATTGGATATGCAGGTGTGAATCTGTGTGGCAGAGGCATGATTATAAATGCAAAAACATGAAATACCAATGTTTATATTTTAATGCACCATTGAATGGGATGTAGGAAATAATTGAGAGTTGAAACCATTGAAAAATTCCTGACAATTCAACAGATATTACTGTGTGCTTCATGTTTTTTAACCAGTCATTATATCTTCTTTTCTAATTCTCCTTTGTTCACTTTCCCGCTCGGTCTCAATTCTGATTTATTTCTTTATAAACTTGAGAAACATTCTCCATTCCTATTTACACCCAGATCCTAAGAGCTTAGTTGTCTGTACTAGAGACTTGCAAATATTATTTACTTTTAAATTTTAGCTTTCACTTAAAGGAAAAAGAGTGAGTTTTTTGGTCAGTTTGTTTCACAAACAATTTATTAATTAAAAATGTCCATTCCCGTATAACCATGAAAGCTTCCAACTTGATCAAAGGCAAAGCTAATTTCCGTCTTCTCTAGCTACAACCAGTTACTTCAGGGAAGGGGCTGTGGCCGTCTCATCTCTTGTTCAGTTCCCCCTCATATTATATCTACAACCTTGAAGATATCCCTTCAAGATAACAGGGAATAGGTTGAGGGAGGAGAGTTAAAAGATGTAAGAGAATTCATTTTTGACTGGTACTATTTTCAATTGGCTTTCTGCGCTATGGCCTGGGAGATGCTCAATGTTCTTTTTCTTTTTTGGTTCTGACCCTTGCATGGGACCTCTGGAGATCATTTCCATCACTTATACGTGTCATTTGCTCAGCTACAAGTTCCTAAATCTGGGCAAGTGCACTTTATTATAAAGATCACTTACTCCTTCCTTGGCAACTAGGAATTCAGTCATTTAATTTATTATAAATTGTGCCAACTCTAGGTTCCATAGGCTTATCTTAACACATCAGCAACTCTCCTTCACATTGTCATGAAAGCTGCTAGCTAGCTTATCCTTGGACTGCAGATTTCTTAGGCAGGAGCAAGACACCAACCTAGTGTGTCTTATAACTACTTGGGATACATATCAAACTCTCTGAATGGTCAAAGAAAGTACCTGTTCCCACCTCTTGCCTGAATGTATATGTGTGTGTTTAGGATGAGCTGGGATGAGTGGGAGATATTAACTATATATATCAGCAGCTTTATTGAAAATTATCTTTATAAGAATCCTCTAATGTAACTCTTTTACCACATCCAATGTATATCACACTTTTATAAATTAGTTTTTTTGTTTGTTCAAAAGCTACTAAACTACTTTATATTAAATCTTTGCAAATTTTATATGCAGTTGATGCAATTTAAGACACAGAGTTTAAATTGAACCCATGTCTATCTATTGTCATGCTCTTTCCACTTTATAGAGAAAATTAGGTCAAAGGATAGTTTGAGGAGATTACTCAGCCTAGGTTCACAATGATTTCTGAAATATAAATATCATTTAACCAGTCAGAGAAGGCATCAATCATTCCTGTTTTATATCTCCTTTCAGTTCAGTTCAATTCAGTTACACAGTCGTGCCCAACTCTTTGAGACACCATCGACTGCAGCACACTAGGCCTCCTGTCTATCACCAACTCCCGGAGTTCACACAAACTCATGTCCATTGAGTCAGTGATGCCATCCAGCCATCTCATCCTCTGTCATCCCCTTCTGCTCCCTCCTTCAGTCTTTCCCAACATCAGGGTTTTTTCAAATGAGTCAGTTCTTCATATCAGGTGGCCAAATATTGGAGTTTCAACTTCAACATCAGTCCTTCCAGAGAATACCCAGGACTAATCTCCTTTAGGATGGACTGGTTGGATCTCCTTGCAGCCCAAGAGACTCTCAAAGAGTCTTCTCTAATACCACAGTTCAAAAACATCAATTCTTTGGCACTCAGCTTTCTTTATAGTCCAACTCTCACATCCATACGTGACTACTGGAAAAACCATAGCCTTGACAAGATTGACCTTTGTTGGCAAAGTAATGACTCTTCTTTTTAATAATCTATCTAGGTTGGTCATAACTTTCCTTCCAAAGAGTAAGCATCTTTTACTTTCATGGCTGCAGTCACCATCTGCAGTGATTTTGGAGCCCAAAAAAATAAAGTCTGTCAATGTTTCCACTGTTTCTCCATCCATTTGCCATGAAGTGATGGGACCGGATGCCATGATCTTAGTTTTCTGAATATTGAGCTTTAAGCCAACTTTTTCACTCTCCTCTTTCACTTTCATCAAGAGGCTCTTTAGTTCTTCACTTTCTGCCATAATGGTGGTGTCATCTGCATATCTGAGGTTATTGATATTTCTGCTGGCAATCTTGATTCCAGCTTGTGCTCCAACCAGCCCAACATTTCTCATGATGTACTCTGCGTATAAATTAAATAAGCAGGGTGACAATATACAGCCTTGACGTACTCCTTTTCCTATTTGGCACCAGTCTATTGTTCCAGACTGTTCCAGTCCAGTTCTAACTCTTGCTTCCTGACCTGCATAGAGATTTCTCAAGAGGCAGGTTGAGTGGTCTGGTATTCCCACCTCTTGAATTTTCCATATTTTGTTGTGACTCACACAGTTGAAGGCTTTGGCATAGTCAATAACACGGAACAGATGTTTTTCTGAAACTCTTGCTTTTTCAATGATCCAGTGTATGTTGGCAATGTGATCTCTGGTTCCTCTGCCAATTCTAAAACCAACTTGAATATATGGAAGTTCACGGTTCACATATTGTTGAAGCCTGGCTTGGAGAATTTTGAGCATTACTTTGCTAGTGTGTGAGATGAGTGCAATCATACGGTAGCCTGAGCATTCTTTGGCATTGCCTTTTTCTCAAGAGGCAGGTTGAGTGGTCTGGTATTCCCACCTCTTGAATTTTCCATATTTTGTTGTGACTCACACAGTTGAAGGCTTTGGCATAGTCAATAACACAGGAACAGATGTTTTTCTGAAACTCTTGCTTTTTCAATGATCCAGTGTATGTTGGCAATGTGATCTCTGGTTCCTCTGCCAATTCTAAAACCAACTTGAATATATGGAAGTTCACGGTTCACATATTGTTGAAGCCTGGCTTGGAGAATTTTGAGCATTACTTTGCTAGTGTGTGAGATGAGTGCAATCATACGGTAGCTTGAGCATTCTTTGGCATTGCCTTTCTTAGGGATTGGGATGAAAACTGACCTTTTCCAGTCTTGTGGCCCCTGCTGAGTTTTCCAAATTTTCTGGTATATTAAGTGCAGCACTTTCACAGCATCATCTTTTAGGATTTGAAATAGCTCAACTGGAATTCCTCCACTAGCTTTGTTCATAGTGATGCTTTCTAAGGCCCACTTGACTTCACATTCCAGGATCCTGGCCCTAGGTGAGTGATCACACCATTGTGAATGTCTCCTTTGGTCAAATCCAATTATACTTTCTTATTTGCAGCCCCATTTTGTATCTGTAAACAATATATTCTTCAATGGGATTGATATTAGGAATTGAAAAATGGGATCTCCCAAAATACAAGATTTCAAAAGTGTAAGCGTATCAAAGAACAAAAGCCACAGAACTTGTAAATTAGACAATAGTATAGGAAAATTGGCTACCTTCTTGAGAAGATGCCATATGGATGAATCCACAGCTCTGGCAGAAAAAAAAAAAAAAAGCAGTGAAAGGAAAAAAAGTAAAAGAAAATATACAATGATGCATTTAGGATAGATTTTTAAATTGTTCAGGGAAGTATTTCTTCCATTCTCATGTAATCTAACATGGCAGATGCCAGAAGACATTCAGAATAAGAACAAGTAATGATATAAGAATTTCACTAGGACTCCTGAAAGCTGCCAATTTACTAAGACAGTAGGTGAAAGAATAGATAAAGGAAATAAAGAGTATGGAAAGTAGAGGGGGGAAAAGTGACATTTTGGTGCATTTGTGCACAATTAAGAAGGAATAATGGCACCATTTAACCTTCAAAACTTCTGAGAATTGAATCGCATTTAGTCTAGGACACTTCTCCATATGTTCATGTAATCTAACATGGCAGATGCCAGAAGACATTCAGAATAAGAACAAGTAATGATATAAGAATTTCACTAGGACTCCTGAAAGCTGCCAATTTACTAAGACAGTAGGTGAAAGAATAGATAAAGGAAATAAAGAGTATGGAAAGTAGAGGGGGGAAAAGTGACATTTTGGTGCATTTGTGCACAATTAAGAAGGAATAATGGCACCATTTAACCTTCAAAACTTCTGAGAATTGAATCGCATTTAGTCTAGGACACTTCTCCATATGTTTTCCTTTGACATGCTTAAATCATTCAGTGACTAGAATTTAGCCAGAGAAGAAAAGCTCCATTTATGTTTCTATTATAATTTTGAAATCAGTGCATTGAACATTGCTTCAGGATCTATTTTTCTTATTTCCTTTTCTTCATCATTTTCCTTTTTTTTTTTGTTCAGGGATTATATAAGACCTACCCAAAGGTTCAGATTCAGAATCATATTTTTAAACTATTTGTATGGAGTAACTTCATATTTTTACAACTTAATTCTTTATTTTTGTTAAGATATAACTGACATATATCTTTACATTACTCTCAGGTGTATAACATAATGATATTGAAAAGTGATCACAAAAATCTAGTTAACGTTAATCATGTTCATAGTTACAGAATTTTTTTCTCATGATGAAAGCTTTCTACTCACTTAGAACGTTTCAGATATATAAGAAAGTATTATTAAATATAGTCACCATGCTGTACATCACATCCCCATGACTTATTTATTTTAAAACTGGAAATTTGTACTTCTAAATGCCCTCTCCATTTTGTCCCTCCCCAACTGCCTCTCTGCTTGTTTTGTTGTTGTTGTTGTTTATGTTTTCACTGATAAATGCAAGTTTAAGGATATAGCACTCCTCACAAATGGCTACAGAGGCTGTAACTTAACCCAGGAATATGCAACCATATAACACAGACCAATTAGTTAGACCTGAAATAAACTGGCTTCTAATAACTACCTTGAAAACTTTCAATCCTTTCTTCTATCCAAAAATGACCCGACTCTTACATGAAACTATTTATTGCAGGGAAATGAGAAATTAAGCTTTGTGGTCCAAAGTGAAAGTGAAAGGAAAAACAGCAATCCCATAGTTAGTTGGTGAAAGCAGGAAATATGGTGTGCTTACCGCACTGCCTCGTTCTTCTTTCTTGGTCTTTTGGCCCTTCTTCTTCAGGTCTGTAAGATCCAAGAGGATCTATGACTTCAGGTGCTTTGTGTGTGTGTGTTTCTCCAGATTCCACATAAAAATGGGATTATACGATATTTGTCTTTCTCTGACTTATTTTACTTAGCACAATGCATTCTGGGCCCATCCACATTGTCACAGATGCCAAAATTCCTCCTTTTTTATGGCTTAATAATATCACATTGTTTATTATATATCACATTTTCTTTGTATTAATTATTCAATGGACACTTAAGTTGCTTCCATATTTTGATTACTATAAATAATGCTACAGTGAACATGGGGTATAACATCTTTTTGAGCTAGAGTTTTTGTTTTATTTAGATGAATATACTATAAGTGGAATTGCTGTATTATATGGCAGTTCTAAATTTGAAGAACCTCAATACTGTTCTCCATAGTGGTTGAACCTGTCTACATTTCCACCAACAATGCAAAAGTGTTCATTTTTCTTCATATCCCAACCAACAGGTGTTATCTCTTGTCTTCGTGATATGAGCCATTCTAACAGGTTTAACATGATTTCTCATGGTGGTTTGGATTTATATATCCCTGATGAT